>JAXIVJ010005672.1:0-2500 GCA_036785665.1 Chirona hameri
ACATGGCCCTGAGTATGGTACCGTCTACGCGTCGTCACCGTTGGAGTGTTACCCACCACCGACTGCCTTCGCCAGTGTGTCCCTCAGCCAGTCATGCGAGTGAAACGAGTCGGCCAGCGCGGCCGGGCAGCCGGGAGTGGCGTGACGGCGGTACAGCAGACAGATCATTAGCACAGACAGTACCCGTCAGCAGGCAAGTACAGCCAGTTCACCATCATCATCATCCACCAGCTTCAGCAGCATCTGCAGGACAGGCTAGGCAGGCGGCATGTGAGCCGGCAGACCGACAATGGATACAGGGAACAGTGCTTGAAAGTTTCAGTTGATCCAGTGCCAAGAGCCTAGATATCAGACCCTCGAGATCCGTTAGTGGAATGCATGTATACGTAGCACAACACTGCAAGAATGCAATACTGCCAGACTAGTAGTACATGAACACAAATTTTAAAATTATAGGACGCTAAGGAAATATATGATTTTCTTGAATAAAATGATTTCCGCAATATCAGCCGTGTGCTGCTCACATGGAAACAGTCGCAGCTGTGTCACAGTATGACACCACTGCGTCACACTTTGTCGCCACTGCGTCCACAGTATGACACCCCTGCGTCACACTTTGTCCGCCCCTGCGTCACAAGTATCCGCACCACTGTGCACAGTATCGCACACACTCCGTCACACTTTGTCGCCCCTGCGTCACAGTATGACACCACTGCGTCACACTTGTCGCCCCTGCGTCACAGTATGACACCACTGCGTCACACGTTGTCGCCCCTGCGTCACAGTATCGCCCACAGTGTCACAGTATGGACACCACTGGCGTCACACTTTGTCGCCCCTGCGTCACAGTATGACACCACTGCGTCACACTTTGTCGGCACTGCGTCACAGTATGTCACCACTGCGTCACACTTTGTCGCCATCTGCGTCACAGTATCGCACCACTGTGTCCACTGTGTCGCCCCTGCGTCACAGTATCGCACCACTGTGTCACAGTATCGCACCACTGTGTCACACTTTGTCGCCCCTGCGTCACAGTATTGCCACCACGTGCGTCACATTTGTCGCCCCTACGTCACAGTATGGACACCACTGCGTCACACTTGCGCCCCTGCGTCACAGTATCGCACCACTGTGTCACAGTAGACACTCGGTTGTAGCACCACTGCGTCAGCACTTTGTCGCCCCTGGCGGTCACAAGTATAGCCACCACTGTGTCACCGTATCGCACCACTGCCGTCACACTTTGTCGCCCCTGCGTCACAGTATCGACACTGTGTCACAGTATCCGCACCACTGTGTCACAACTTTGTCGCCCCCTTGCGTCACAGTAGACACCACTGCGTCACATTTTGTCGGCACTGCGTCACAGTATTTCACCACTTGCGTCACACTTGTCCTCCCCTGCGTCCACAGTATGACACCACTGGGCTGTCACACCTTTGCGGCCCTGTGTCACAGGTATGACACCACTGCCGTCACACTTTGTCGGCACTCGTCACAGTATGGACACCACTGCGTCACACTTTGTCGCCCTGCGTCACAGTATCGCACCACTGTGTCACAGTATCGCACCACTGTGTCCACACTTTGTCGCCCCTCGCGTCACAGTAGACACCACTGCGTCACACTTTTGACGGCACTGCGTCACAGTATGACACCACTGCGTCACACTTTGTCCGCCCACTGCGTCACAGTATGACACCACTGCGTCACACTTTTGTCGCCCCTGCGTCACAGTATCGCACCACGGTGTCACAGTATGACACCACTAGCGTCACACTTTGTCGCCCCCTGCGTCACCAGTATGACACCACTAGCGTCACACTTTGTCGCCCCTGCGTCACAGTATGACACACTGCGTCACACTTTGTCGGCACTGCGTCACCAGTATGGCAACACTGCGTCACAGTATGGCACCACTGTGCCACGCACGCCGATGAGGGAGACCATCTGTTGCAGAAACCGGGAGTACCAAGCTGGGGTCCAGGCTGCCGCTGAGACGATACCTTCCTGCTCCACCAGCAGGGGACCGGGACAGCCGACTGTCCAACCCCGGGCGCCACGCCCTTCTATAAAGTCCGGGAGAGAGAAACAACATGGCGTCAACCGGCGGTGGCATCAGAGGCACTGGGCGGACGAACACCCCCAATCATGACGTCAAAAGGCCGTCCTTAGATGACAAACTATGACGACAGACGGAGGCTTCCAAACGCCCGCGAAAGGAACTGCTGGGCAGGGTCACTCCTCAACTAAAACTCCGCTACCGGGCGGTCTCCTAAAACCAAACCGAGGATGTCATTTTCTAACAGTTGCCATAACACTGGCTATAATACTCCAGTTGCCACCACTGGCCAGTTGGTGGCAATGGAGCTTCTTGGGTGAGGGTAATGGCGATTAGCAACTAAAGTGATAAATCAAGTAGCTGATTCGTTGGATGATTGCGTGCAATGCGCATTGCAGCACGCATCTATCCCAGTTTTTGTTCCACTGTCACTAT
>JAXIVJ010005672.1:10000-30000 GCA_036785665.1 Chirona hameri
TGAGTTTGGTTACAAAGTTCCTCTGTAGTCGCCATGCTTCCCAGTCATGAGTCAGGTCAGTTTGTTTCGCTATTTTAAAGAGTCGGTCACGTTTATTCATGTGATGTTTCAAATGTCCAGTCATCCACGGTTTATCCCTCGGTCTTGTGCATATTATTTTCCTAGGGATTGCTTTATGAGCGGCTGCTAAGATTGCAGAGGTAAATTTTTCGGTAGCAATATCTATATCGTAACAGAGTATGTCTTCCCAATCGGTAGTCTGTATGAGTCTAGTTAGTTTGTCTGCGTCAAGTCTGCTGTAGTCCCATATTGTCCTGGTCTGAGTGGGCGTGGGAGATGATGGTAGGTTTGTAGATACAAAAATGGGAAGGTGATCCATTTTACCAAAAGAAGACACTACGCTAGTTACCATATCTTTATTGTTGGTTATGGCGAGGTCTCTAAGATTTGCTACTGTTTCTGTTATTCTTGTTGGGGATGTAATTAGTTGAGCGAGTTCTAGTGAATCTAATGTATGACTAAATCTGATATCGAAGGGTGTTATTCCACTATTACCTGTGTTTGGTCCAGCGTTCTGGGCGTATTTGTTTTCTAGGAATATGTTGCCAGTGTTAAAATCTCCTAGTACGAATATTCCTAGTGGTGAAAGTGAGTTGGCTAAGGCAATGCTTTCAATGAATCTGACATTAAAGTCTTCTAACCTATCAACTGTAAGGCCTGGTGGAAGGTAAAGACTGCATAGGATTATTGATTTTCCGTTTAGTGATACTTTTGCCCATACCCAGTCTTCTCCTTCAATTTCTAAGTTGTGTAGCCTCTTTATTGCTAAATTAGTGCGGGTGTATATAGCAGTGCCTCCACCGTCTCTATTTCTATTGTTTAAATAAGGCGTATGGAAGTCTGGCAGCTCATATTGACTAGGGTGGACTGAATCGTCAAGTTTTGTCTCGCTAACCATCAAAATGTCTACATTGTTTGCGTTTACAAATACTGATAGTTCGTCTATTTTGGATGGAATGCTATTGATGTTAACGTGGCAAATGTTTAGGTTACTGATGCTCGGACCAGGATTGGTTTCGATACCGCTGATTATGATTAGTAATGCTGTAATGAGGCATTTCCCCAGAATCTCCCATTGACGTACTGTGATGTGTTTTGTGGTGATGTTTTGCGGTGATGCTATGGTGTGTTTTGTGTATGCTGGGGATGTCAAGAGTTGTGTTGTGTTGTGCGCTACTACTGAAATGTGGAGTAGTTTGGTTACGCTGCAAATGTGTGAACGGAGCTGGAAAGGGAAGATGTCATGCTCCACAGATCCGCACCGGCCTGCAAGGTAATGACCGACCATTAGCACAAGTCAAACGAACCGTGGTGGCCGGGCTCGACAGGGGAAATAATATACATGATACAATCAAACAAGTGGAGAACAGTACAACTTGAACCAGTTTTGCTTTAACTTTACGATAACAGTGAACAAGTGGAGAGCAATACAACTTGAACGAGTTCTGCATTAACTATACGATAACAGTGAACAATAAATTACCTCGGTGTGCAGTGAAACATGGAACACAGGTCTGAGGGCAAACCAGCGGCAGCACCACCGGCGGGGCGGTGTAGGTTCCGGTTACACGTACGTCAGCGTCTGTCGCTGTCCTAGTGGTCCCACTCGCAAAACCAGCAGCATCACTTTAATACAGCGAACCTCACAGCAACGCCAAACCCACTAATATACTATAATAGTATACGATAACATATACACAAACAGGTGAACAGCAGTACAACAGTTACGGTAAACATTATTAGGTATGCTTGGAAACTAAACGCAAACTGCAGTCATCAAAAATTAACATTATATCCAAACCAAGGCGATAATATCACAGCGAGGCCACGAACGGCAAGGCAACAAACCAGCGGTAGCACCTCCGGCGGAGCGGTGTAGGTACCGGTTACACTCACGTCAGTCAGTGTCTGCCACTGTCCCAATCGCAGAACCGGCGGCGTCACTCCCACACGACCCACACAGCACCTCACCGGGGCCCACATCACCGGGGCCGCCACCGCGGGACTGATCGCCGCTCGCGGCCTGACCTGGGCGACCGCAGCACCGCAGCGGCGCAGCCAGGCACCCGCAAAGGGGCGGCCGGCGCCTCCGCAGACAAGTGTCACACTGCTTTTGTTTAAGAGTTCCTATCTATCTATCTATCTATCTATCTATCTATCTATCTGTCTATCTGTCTATCTGTCTATCTGTCTATCTGTCTATCTGTCTATCTGTCTATCTGTCTATCTGTCTATCTGTCTATCTGTCTATCTGTCTATCTGTCTATCTGTCTATCTGTCTATCTGTCTATCTGTCTATCTGTCTATCTGTCTATCTGTCTATCTGTCTATCTGTCTATCTGTCTATCTGTCTATCTGTCTATCTGTCTATCTGTCTATCTGTCTATCTGTCTATCTGTCTATCTGTCTATCTGTCTATCTGTCTATCTGTCTATCTGTCTATCTGTCTATCTGTCTATCTGTCTATCTGTCTATCTGTCTTCTGTCTAGCTGTCTAGCTGTCTAGCTGTCTAGCTGTCTAGCTGTCTAGCTGTCTAGCTGTCTAGCTGTCTAGCTGTCTAGCTGTCTAGCTGTCTAGCTGTCTAGCTGTCTAGCTGTCTAGCTGTCTAGCTGTCTAGCTGTCTAGCTGTCTAGCTGTCTAGCTGTCTAGCTGTCTAGCTGTCTAGCTGTCTAGCTGTCTAGCTGTCTAGCTGTCTAGCTGTCTAGCTGTCTAGCTGTCTAGCTGTCTAGCTGTCTAGCTGTCTAGCTGTCTAGCTGTCTAGCTGTCTAGCTGTCTAGCTGTCTAGCTGTCTAGCTGTCTAGCTGTCTAGCTGTCTAGCTGTCTAGCTGTCTAGCTGTCTAGCTGTCTAGCTGTCTAGCTGTCTAGCTGTCTAGCTGTCTAGCTGTCTAGCTGTCTAGCTGTCTAGCTGTCTAGCTGTCTAGCTGTCTAGCTGTCTAGCTGTCTAGCTGTCTAGCTGTCTAGCTGTCTAGCTGTCTAGCTGTCTAGCTGTCTAGCTGTCTAGCTGTCTAGCTGTCTAGCTGTCTAGCTGTCTAGCTGTCTAGCTGTCTAGCTGTCTAGCTGTCTAGCTGTCTAGCTGTCTAGCTGTCTAGCTGTCTAGCTGTCTAGCTGTCTAGCTGTCTAGCTGTCTAGCTGTCTAGCTGTCTAGCTGTCTAGCTGTCTAGCTGTCTAGCTGTCTAGCTGTCTAGCTGTCTAGCTGTCTAGCTGTCTAGCTGTCTAGCTGTCTAGCTGTCTAGCTGTCTAGCTGTCTAGCTGTCTAGCTGTCTAGCTGTCTAGCTGTCTAGCTGTCTAGCTGTCTAGCTGTCTAGCTGTCTAGCTGTCTAGCTGTCTAGCTGTCTAGCTGTCTAGCTGTCTAGCTGTCTAGCTGTCTAGCTGTCTAGCTGTCTAGCTGTCTAGCTGTCTAGCTGTCTAGCTGTCTAGCTGTCTAGCTGTCTAGCTGTCTAGCTGTCTAGCTGTCTAGCTGTCTAGCTGTCTAGCTGTCTAGCTGTCTAGCTGTCTAGCTGTCTAGCTGTCTAGCTGTCTAGCTGTCTAGCTGTCTAGCTGTCTAGCTGTCTAGCTGTCTAGCTGTCTAGCTGTCTAGCTGTCTAGCTGTCTAGCTGTCTAGCTGTCTAGCTGTCTAGCTGTCTAGCTGTCTAGCTGTCTAGCTGTCTAGCTGTCTAGCTGTCTAGCTGTCTAGCTGTCTAGCTGTCTAGCTGTCTAGCTGTCTAGCTGTCTAGCTGTCTAGCTGTCTAGCTGTCTAGCTGTCTAGCTGTCTAGCTGTCTAGCTGTCTAGCTGTCTAGCTGTCTAGCTGTCTAGCTGTCTAGCTGTCTAGCTGTCTAGCTGTCTAGCTGTCTAGCTGTCTAGCTGTCTAGCTGTCTAGCTGTCTAGCTGTCTAGCTGTCTAGCTGTCTAGCTGTCTAGCTGTCTAGCTGTCTAGCTGTCTAGCTGTCTAGCTGTCTAGCTGTCTAGCTGTCTAGCTGTCTAGCTGTCTAGCTGTCTAGCTGTCTAGCTGTCTAGCTGTCTAGCTGTCTAGCTGTCTAGCTGTCTAGCTGTCTAGCTGTCTAGCTGTCTAGCTGTCTAGCTGTCTAGCTGTCTAGCTGTCTAGCTGTCTAGCTGTCTAGCTGTCTAGCTGTCTAGCTGTCTAGCTGTCTAGCTGTCTAGCTGTCTAGCTGTCTAGCTGTCTAGCTGTCTAGCTGTCTAGCTGTCTAGCTGTCTATCTGTCTATCTGTCTATCTGTCTATCTGTCTATCTGTCTATCTGTCTATCTGTCTATCTGTCTATCTGTCTATCTGTCTATCTGTCTATCTGTCTATCTGTCTATCTGTCTATCTGTCTATCTGTCTATCTGTCTATCTGTCTATCTGTCTATCTGTCTATCTGTCTATCTGTCTATCTGTCTATCTGTCTATCTGTCTATCTGTCTATCTGTCTATCTGTCTATCTGTCTATCTGTCTATCTGTCTATCTGTCTATCTGTCTATCTGTCTATCTGTCTATCTGTCTATCTGTCTATCTGTCTATCTGTCTATCTGTCTATCTGTCTATCTGTCTATCTGTCTATCTGTCTATCTGTCTATCTGTCTATCTGTCTATCTGTCTATCTGTCTATCTGTCTATCTGTCTATCTGTCTATCTGTCTATCTGTCTATCTGTCTATCTGTCTATCTGTCTATCTGTCTATCTGTCTATCTGTCTATCTGTCTATCTGTCTATCTGTCTATCTGTCTATCTGTCTATCTGTCTATCTGTCTATCTATCTATCTATCTATCTATCTATCTATCTATCTATCTATCTATATATCTATCTATCTATCTATCTATCTATCTATCTATCTATCTATCTATCTATCTATCTATCTATCTATCTATCTATCTATCTATCTATCTATCTATCTATCTATCTATCTATCTATCTATCTATCTATCTATCTATCTATCTATCTATCTATCTATCTATCTATCTATCTATCTATCTATCTATCTATCTATCTATCTATCTATCTATCTATCTATCTATCTATCTATCTATCTATCTATCTATCTATCTATCTATCTATCTATCTATCTATCTATCTATCTATCTATCTATCTATCTATCTATCTATCTATCTATCTATCTATCTATCTATCTATCTATCTATCTATCTATCTATCTATCTATCTATCTATCTATCTATCTATCTATCTATCTATCTATCTATCTATCTATCTATCTATCTATATATATATATATATATATATATATATATATATATATATATATATATATATATATATATATATATATATATATATATATATATATATATATATATATATATATATATATATATATATATATATATATATATATATATATATATATATATATATATATATATATATATATATATATATATATATATATATATATATATATATATATATATATATATATATATATATATATATATATATATATATATATATATATATATATATATATATATATATATATATATATATATATATATATATATATATATATATATATATATATATATACGCGGTGCAACTTAACTACAAATTCAATTATATGCGGGTTAGAAGAAAAAAATTGGTCTGTTTATCGGCGCATTTATGTGTTATGTTGCTCCTTCCCTATATAATTGAGCAAAATAGTTCACTTTAGCACTTTTTTACCGCACTTGTAAACGCACAATAACATTTGTAGAGGTCCGCACCATGCGCAATGCGACGCATTGATGAGAATGCATATCCAGGGCATAAGACTCAAAATTTTACCGCTGCTCCGCGGCGCAATTTGTTTAAGAGTTCCAGGTCTTTAGCTTTAAAAAAAAAATCCAAGTTGGTATAGCTGATTCCAGATTGGTGTCGCTGGTTCCAAAGTTGATATGCCAGTTTGCTAACTCCAGGTCCTAAAAGTTGATATGGCCCATGCCATTCCTGTCATACTGCATTTTCCATCCTAGTAACGTGACTGTTTATCCGTTTTGTTTGGCCCTTTCAACGCTTGGAAAGGGGCCCTATCAACGCTCGGGAAGGGGGGCCCTTTCGAGACCCCCCCCCCCCCGGGACGAAATCATGTATATGTGCCTGTCTGAGATGATAGCACCGAAAGAAAATGTGATGCCTAGTCAATTCCTTTTGGTGACTAGTGAACTGTAGTAAACATCCTTCGTACATGTCGCAAGAAATGAAAAAGTTCGAGTTGATAACTTAGTCACATTGAGTAAAAACTTGAACTATGTGACGCCAAAATGACACTTGAAAATAAAGGCTGTGATGCTCTATTTAAAGTGTTCAAGTTGGATCATAAATAAATGGTATAAATGGTAATCCGTGGAACGAGAAAGAGGAAAATAATATTAAATATACATTACATAATATTGCAGGCTGGGTTGGCCCTTTTGGCCAAGGGCCCTTTTTCTGGAAAAGCTGCCCCTAACCGAAAATATGTGGCGCCGGCCCTGGATAGACGAGACCAAAATATATTGTAAATTCATTACATTTTGCATGTAACACATTCCTACCGATAGATATTTCAAGTCATATTTGTTAAGGGGTCCACGCTTATAATCAGAAGTACTCGGTAACGAATTCAGTAAATTAGCCTCCCTACGCATTGCTATTTATCATGAAGGTGTGCAATATGCTTCCTGGACTCTATCTTTTGGGAATATGTGCCAAACTTTAATGAACAATCAACAATCATTTAAAAAAGTGCATTGAAATCGTCAGTTTAACAGTGGCTTATTACCTTACTTATTTAGTGTCGGCGATTTGTTTTATAAGTGCCCATTCAACAACGTTCAACAGATGGATGCAAAGGCGTGACGGGCGTACAGCCTGCTGCGCGCTTGTTGTTGTTTGCTTTCCGCTTTCTAATAGTGGAGGGAAAATACCGATCATTAATTTTCCCAAACTTCCAACTTTGAATGAGGGAATAATTGTATTTTATTCTTAAATTTAGATCACAGCATTTTAATACCATAACGGTAGCCAAATCAATTGCTGCTAGCAAAATCAAAAGGTGATTATCTCCCTTTAAAGAGAATGTTTCACCTTTCTGAAAGTTGTCAAATATACGCTGGCTGTAGTCGAAAATATAAAGTAAGTGCTGCTGAAAACGATGGTGATATTTGTTCTCTAGAAAAGTCACTTAACTTTATACAAATTAATTTTTGGGGATGATGACGTCAATATTGAGCTATAGAGAGCTATAGAGAAAACCTTACGCTGCCAAATATATGGCACAATCATTTCAGACAATTCTGGCGACTTAAATATAAACATGGCGGAACTGTGTTTTCTCCCACACAACACAATGACGAGTGCGAGGCATTGCGATAGCTCAATATTCATTTTGTAAAAAAAATCAATCCATAACTGAGACTTCAAACAACGCGAAAAACTTCAACTTGGACCGCAACCTATCGCGTTAGCCGTTGTTTACATCGTACTCGGTAATCCAGACAAGGTTCGAGAAATACAGCTCGTCTGACTTCCAGGACCAGCAATCATGAAGTAGCTGTCAGCCAATCAGCGGTGGCACTACCATAGACCCCATTTTGCAAATTCGAAATTCAATTGCTTAAAAACGGATAACCTGGGGGGAAAAGGATCTTAATAATTTAGACATTTCAATAACGGCCCAAGATATTGGCTCTCTCAGTTGAAAACCAATACAAAGGTGAAACATTCCTTTTAACCCTCGCCCTACGGGGGGGCCTGACAGGCCCCCCACCCCCTGAGGTTTTTCTTGAATAACTTTTTACACATGCGGTGCATCTTCCTCAAATTTTCGGTAGCTGAGTGTACAGCAATTATACGTAGGCTGTAAAAAAAATGAAATTGGTTGATGAATTTGGGAAATAATGACGTTTTGATGACATCATGTTGGTAAAAAAATAGAAATATTTGAAAAATCATAGAAAATAGTTTTAAAGCAAATTGCAGACGCAATTCACCAAAGATACAAAATGTCATTCTTTTTAAAATGGCAATCTCAGATTTGCAAAATTTTGGGTTTTTGACCCCTAAAATAAAATGTAAAATGGAATGGAAATTAAAATGAAATGGAAAAATCCCCACAAAATCAAAGTTTTCAAAGATTTTAGAAAAGAAGAAGAATATATGTGAGAGAACTGAGTATGGACAATACTCATACCAAATTTCAAAGCAATATCTTCATTTCTGACTGAGTGATGGCTCCCTAAGTGTAAGAAACTGATGACGTCATTTTTAAAAATAACTTTTTTTGACTTTTTGACAAGATACGAACAAATAATTACCTTTTCTGTATCTCGGAGCCAAAACTGGTCTAGAAACATGCCTTTTTATTTACATTTATCAATTTCTCATTTTGAGGTTTTCTGAAGAGCAAAATCGCTGTTCTGGACGTGGTAAATCCGAGGTCATTCACTTGACCTGGAAGGTCATCCGTTGACCTTAAACCTAAAAATCGCATACTGTTAGATTCCTCTCATGACAGGCAACACGCTGGTTCTTACCGCATTGCTCTAAGTTGCTTGGTTTGGAAGTTAACAGGGGGCCTGTCAGGCCCCCCCCCCCCCGTAGGGCGAAGGTGAAAAAACTCCCGCAGGGCGAGGGTTAACCCTCGCCCGGGTAGGGCAAAATCACTACGTGTTCAGGTAAGGGGGGTTGGTGCGACCCCCCCCCCCCCCCCCCCTTTAGCGTTTCGCCCTTAATTAAGCTAGAGCTTCGATTCAAAGACGAGCGTGTTGCTTGTGACGAGCGGAAGCCGTTGATATCTGATGTTAAGGTCTTGGGTCATTATGTGACCTCTGAGGTCATGTCGAAGACCAAAAATCATCAAAATTGTAAATACGTATAAATTGAATTGTATCGAGCCAGAATCGTGAATGAGCATATCATAATGCTTAATGGGTGCCAAATTCGTAATCAGCGTCACAAAATGTCCTAACAACTGCCAAATTCCAAAAAGGTCTTGTCAGGTCATATGAGGTCAATGACCTCGATTGACCTGTGGAAACGCATGACCCCAGTGGAACATATAATTATGTAAAATGGATCCCAAATTTGAAATCAGCGTCACAAAATGTCCTAGAAACTGCCAGAAGGCCAAAAACGTCATCGGAGGTCATCGGAGGTCAATGACCTCAGTTGACCTCTGAATAGGTCAATCGAGGTCACAATCTCAGTGGAAAACACAACTGTCACCTGGAAACACCTGTGCATATGCTCCTGAACAACAAACACTCGGAAACTGCACAAGTTACAAGCATCGATACTGCGGGACGCCAGTTGCGCCTGGCATGACCTTGAGAAACAGGTAATAGGTCACGAGTCATGTGGGTTATAAATTCATTTTTTCAGAGTATGTGAGAGAAAAAAATATCAAAAAGTAGGATACTGAAAGTTGTATCGCAATCGGTTGACATTTACGCGAGTTATTCCAGAAAAACCGAGGGGTGGCATCCACCCCCCCCCCCTTCCCCGGGCGAGGGTTAAAGGAGTATGCTTGTGATAGGTATACTATTACGATATGGGTAATCAAAATTGCCTCTTACCGGCATCAGCTGTCGCTTGTTTCACACTGTGAGAGCTGGAGTCGTCCTCGGGCGAAGACGGCAAACTGCCTGTGTTTGTGGACTCCCACTGAAACCGAAGCAGACACGATCAACATGCTGTATTCATTTCCTATCAGAGGGGTTGGAATAACTGTACCTCTTCCGGCAGCTCGATTAGCATGGCTCTGACAATAATCGGTAATTGCGGGCAGATGTATACTTCAACGTTCATTAAAAATACGAAAGCTCTCCCCCCCCCCCCTCTTAATTAATAGTACTCAGTAAGTGGGTACCGAATAACCACTATACGTTGTAAGCGTGGAGCTGAGACCAAACTAGTGCCCCAGCACACCCTGTACCACGTACCGAAGACTTCATGGCGCTCTTGCTCTGCTTGCTGACCTTGTCGACAGCACCGTACGCAGTGACGCCCTTGGCAGAGGCGTCGAACACCGGCGAACCCAACTGCTGAGCCCTGCAGCGCACCAATCAGTCACTGGAGGCGGAGCAGACTCTGGAGACAGGTCCTGTTCCGCACCTAACACACGCCGTTCAATAAGACCCGCGGCACTTAAAATTGAATGAGTTTGGCCTGCAAACTTCTCGAAAGCGAGCGAAGTTGAGCGAGCATTCCAGGGTGGTTCTAGTAATTCAAAAGCTTCCGACCCAGTTTTGTGGTCCACTTGTCATACGGAGTGAGTTTATGTGCTCTCACCAGATTGGAACCTGGCCCGAGTCCCAGGAAGTGATCCGAGTTGCCAGACTAAAATGTGTGGGACTGGGCTGGCAATCCATCCACGAATATCAGCTAAAAGTTAAGACGCCGTTCGCTGTTATGTGGGACACGTACGGTATATGGCACGGTTCCTAACACCTTGACACTAAAAACACCCACTTGACACGGTACGGTTATCATTCGGTTCGGTTCAGCTCTCAGATCCTATCGTCCCCAGAGTTGTACGAATACAAATTGCATGTAACTAGAGGCAAACTAGTATGCTCAGATGCCAGTTTCCGTGCCCTTTTCCGTTCTCGTTCCTGTTCCTGTTCCTGTTTCTGTTCCTGTTCCTGTTCCTGTTCCCGTTCCCGTTCCCGTTCCCGTTCCCGTTCCTGTTCCTGTTCCCGTTCCCGTTCCCGTTCCCGTTCCCGTTCCCGTTCCCGTTCCCGTTCCCGTTCCCGTTCCCGTTCCCGTTCCCGTTCCCATTATCGTGCCCGTTCTCGTGCCCGTGCCCGTTTCCGTGTCCGTTCCCGTGCCCGTTCCCGTGCCCGTTCCCGTGCCCGTTCCCGTGCCCGTTCCCGTGCCCGTTCCCGTGCCCGTTCTCATGCCCCGTTGCCGTCACCCGTTCCCGTACCCCGTTCCCGTACCCCGTTCCCGTACCCCGTTCCCGTACCCCGTTCCCGTACCCCGTTCCCGTACCCCGTTCCCGTACCCCGTTCCCGTACCCCGTTCCCGTACCCCGTTCCCGTACCCCGTTCCCGTACCCCGTTCCCGTACCCCGTTCCCGTACCCCGTTCCCGTACCCCGTTTCCGTACCCCGTTCCCGTACCCCGTTCCCGTACCCCGTTCCCGTACCCCGTTCCCGTACCCCATTCCCGTACCCCGTTCCCGTACCCCGTTCCCGTACCCCGTTCCCGTACCCCGTTCCCGTACCCCGTTCCCGTACCCCGTGCTCAGGCCCGTTCACGCGCCCGCTCCCGTTCCCGTGCCCGTTCATGTGTTCGTTTCTGCGCCCGTTTGCGTGCTCGTTCCCGTTCTTCGTTCCCGTACCCCATTGCCCTGCCTCTTTCATGTGCCCAGTTCACGTACCCCGTTTCAGTGCACTTCCAAGACTCAGTTTTGATCCCATTAAACAGTGAGATGTTTCCTTCGAGCAAGCACTGCGAAGGGTTTCACCGTCCATCTGAATACTGAATAATACATCAGTAGCACGCCGCCCACCCTGGACTGGATGACCTCACATCAACACCATCCTCTGGCTACTGACTGTCGCGTGCGGCTCTGCTGCTGCTGCACGTCGTAGGCGTGTGCCAGCGCGAAGTAGGCGTAGTCGATGCCGGCGTACGTCATCAGGAACGGCAGGGTGACGATCGGCGCCAGCCGGTTGATCTGGCCGATCAAGATGAAGACCAGGGTGCCGGCGGAGACCGCCGCCAGAGCGTACACCGGCACCTGGTTCGTGCCGCTCTACCCATGGAGCAGACGGCAGCGGAGCAGGAAACAGAGTGTTCAGCCATGTATGAGTGCGTCAACGACTGTTGATTCTACCAGTGATAGTGCGCGCTATGTAACGCCAGCGAACAAATTAGTAAGCGTGTGATACGGGAAATAGTTCTGCAGCGCGACTGAAATACTTTAGTGGTGCGTCATAAGCTGTATAACACTGTTATTTTCTTATCCATGATTCATGTGATCCGTGTAGGTATGTACTTCTGACTTTTTTTCATTTCACATGCGAAAAATGTACCCTTAGAAATGTTTCGACACGAAAGCCAACCCTACTTACGACTTTGCTAAGTGGCTTGAGGCAGCGAATGATGTTTTCATTGGCAATGCTCTGCAGCACCCGAGGCGTACCGTACAGTGTTGAAAGACAAGAAGAGGAAGACGAGATGTAGAGGCCGACCAGCAGCAGCACACCTGGCAAACAGTCGTCCATGTAGACTTCATACGGCGATAGAAATGAGCGAGAAGATATACACAAAGTGTTTATAATCCTGCGAAACAGAATCTTCAAGCCTTCTAGCCGCACTTGTCATCGTCAAGCAATTGATAACTTGAGAGCACGGTAAGGTTTAGAGCAAGTGCTAAGTACTAACCGTTCGGTGAGAAAATGCCACTGTTCTTGACTCACCGGTGGCCGCCACCCGCTCGGCGATAATGTAGTCGGTGAGCAGCGCCTCCCGGGTACAGGTGGCCGCCAGCACGAACGCGAACAGGACATAGAGCACCGTGCTGCAACGTGGGTAAAAGACGGTAAATATCGTCCGACGCTCTAAGACAATCGTATGACTGGAGAATCGAAGGGATTGATAGTGGTATGTGATACCTTTATTGAGATGGTGAAAACATTTGACACATTTATTTACTTTTCCGAATTTTACATCATTGGTTTTAATAGCCAGTTTTAATGGTAAGATTTCTGCACTGACTCACAAAACGAATTCAGTATCTTAAAATGCATCTGATAATACAATTAAAAGCTTCTCCAAAATAAGCATAAATTCTTGAACCGAGTCAACGCAATAAAATGAGCATTCTTCATCAAATTGTCAGCTGATTGACTTCTTTTCCCTCGTCTGTGCATGAGTTCTGTGGGAGTGTCCTGTTGCTAGCCTGGTCTCGGTGATGGCTGGTCCCCCCTGACTGACTGACCTGGTGCCCAGGGCGGCCAGTGTCCCTCTCGGGATGTCCTGCCGCGGGTTGCGCAGGTCTCCCGACATGTTGATGCCGGCCATGATGCCGGTCAGGCTGGGGAAGAACACGCCGAACGCGCTGAACCAGTTGTTGCCGTCCGTGTAGCGCGGTGACGTGTTGTTCCGCAGGTTCGCCATGCTCCAGCCGACAAACCCCTCGCCTGAGGCACGTCAGGTGCAGGATCAGATCAGTGAGACGTCATATGAGCCGCTGGCGGCCCGCCAAACGTCAGGTTCTCTCCAGCCCGGGAACGGTCTGACCTGACATTCTCCACAGCCTAAACGCCGCCCGACGTGAGGTCAGGTGGGATGGGAAAGGTCAGGTACTCAGAGCGTGATCCAGCCCGGGAACGGTCTGACCTGACATTCTCCACAGCCTAAACGCCGCCCGACGTGAGGTCAGGTGGTATGGGAAAGGTCAGGTACTCAGAGCGTGATCCAGCCCGGGAACGGTCTGACCTGACATTCTCCACAGCCTAAACGCCGCCCGACGTGAGGTCAGGTGGTACGGGGAGAGGTCAGGTACTCAGAGCGTGATCCAGCCCGGGAACGGTCTGACCTGACATTCTCCACAGCCTAAACGCCGCCCGACGTGAGGTCAGGTGGTATGGGAAAGGTCAGGTACTCAGAGCGTGATCCAGCCCGGGAACGGTCTGACCTGACATTCTCCACAGCCTAAACGCCGCCCGACGTGAGGTCAGGTGGTATGGGAAAGGTCAGGTACTCAGAGCGTGATCCAGCCCGGGAACGGTCTGACCTGACATTCTCCACAGCCTAAACGCCGCCCGACGTGAGGTCAGGTGGTACAAGGAGAGGTCAGGTACTCAGAGCGTGATCCAGCCCGGGAACGGTCTGACCTGACATTCTCCACAGCCTAAACGCCGCCCGACGTGAGGTCAGGTGGTATGGGAAAGGTCAGGTACTCAGAGCGTGATCCAGCCCGGGAACGGTCGGACCTGACATTCTCCACAGCCTAAACGCCGCCCGACGTGAGGTCAGGTGGTATGGGAATGGTCAGGTACTCAGAGCGTGATCCAGCCCGGGAACGGTCTGACCTGACATTCTCCACAGCCTAAACGCCGCCCGACATGAGGTCAGGTGGTATGGGAAAGGTCAGGTACTCAGAGCGTGATCCAGCCCGGGAACGGTCTGACCTGACATTCTCCACAGCCTAAACGCCGCCCGACGTGAGGTCAGGTGGTATGGGAAAGGTCAGGTACTCAGAGCGTGATCCAGCCCGGGAACGGTCTGACCTGACATTCTCCACAGCCTAAACGCCGCCCGACGTGAGGTCAGGTGGTATGGGAAAGGTCAGGTACTCAGAGCGTGATCCAGCCCGGGGACTGTCTGACCTGACATTCTCCACAGCCTAAACGCCGCCCGACGTGAGGTCAGGTGGTACGGGGAGAGGTCAGGTACTCAGAGCGTGAATTGTAGTTCCGCTCCAAGCAGGCGAGAGATTGACAACGAAACGAGCCGCGGCATCGCTATTTGACCTTCATGCATACATACTTTGAATTATGCATGGAGTTTCTGGAACGACTCGTGGGACTTTGTCATTGAATAAGAAACAGATGCTCACCTCCCACCAAATCCAGTTCCAAAAACACATCACCCTGTTCTCACATCTCACCTTATATCACCTCTCACCACATTCCCCTCCTCCTCACCGCTACCACATCTCACCTGCCAACGGGTCTCCGACCAGCGAGCCAAACAGGAAGTCGAGCACGGCCAGCGCCAGCAGAGCCAGCAGCACGAACTGCACCTTGATCACCCACTTGACACCGGCGATGTTGATGGCGGTCAGCAGGGCGATCAGTGCGACGCCCACGGCTCGCTCCACCCACGGGTTGTCCGGCGTGCTCAGCAGCTCTGACATGGACTCGCCGAAGGCAGCAGCACAGAGCGCGCAACCCACCGCCTGAAGAGGTAGACAGTCCCGCCCGGTCAGTTTCGCCCCAACTAGATCGCTCGTTTGACGGTAAATTAAATCCGTGAATGTTAAATTGGTTTATAATCCTCCAAAACTCAGTGGTTAAGGTCGCAGCGAAAGGATTTAACTGTGTTAATTCCGGAACTCGTAAATGGGATTAACTGCCTATAATGCTTTCTGTGTCCAGCAGATTCAGAATCCTTCCTGTTCAGACCAGAACCCGTCGACCAACGGGTTCTCAGTCCAATCTCAGTCCAATCATGTCCAGTCCAATCATGTCCAGTCCAATCATGTCTCAGTCCAATCATGCTGATCAACAAAAGCACTCCGATGCGGTCTACGTGTTTAAGGAGAGTTCAGCGCCGCTGAATTTTGTCAAATCACGCTCCTATCGCTACCGTTAACCTACAGCAGTGATGCTAGTGGATAATTGCCCCATTCGAGGTAATGGCAGACTTGTTAGAATTGAATCAACAGACTCAAACTATCCTCGGCTTGTCGACAACCCTTCGGGCCCTAATAACGATCGGGCTCGCTTCTGCCGCGTACTTCAGCTGAGATACAAGTTTGGTGTGTAAGCTGGTTATATTCTGGGTACCAAAGCAATCCTAACCTATGTTATGGAGATAAAGCACCTAACTACCTAGTAATACAACAACGTACCCCTCAAACATATCTGGTTATATAAAGTTAAGTAGGTATGTTCTTGAGTGAAAGACATGCCTAGTTTATGCATCAAACTTGCATCTCAGCTGAGGTGCGAGGCGGGGCCGAGCTCCGACCGTTACCGGAACCCGAAGGGCTGCCGTCATAACCGGAGTAAGTCAAATCCGTTGATTAAAATTTCACAAGTTTAGGTAATGGAGCCTTCGGCCGAGAATTATGGCTATTGAGCAGCTAAGTGAGATATTGTAGCTGATTGGCCTGATTCGTTTGATAATAACACACAATGCGTAAGCGTATACATCTAGTTTCTAGTTTTTGTTTCACTGTCACCACCTTATCGCAAAGAGCACACACATTAATAAGTGCTTAATTTTGTTCAGCTTTGTGATACTGTTTATTTCTGTGTTGTTAAACACTGGAAACTATTTAAACTGAGGGCAACAGTACACATGACTACTTATATTCCTGTTCATAGATGGCATTAGTAGTAAACGCCTGAAGTTATGCTGTACCGCAGAACTTCAAGTCGTGAACTGCGGCCTGAACAATGGGATTGGGGGTAACGAGTCATTCTGGTCATCAATACTGGGTAACCACACCCTTCAAGCTGAGGACCACTGGCCTGCAGTAATGACAGAACTAGGGGGTAACGAGTCATTCTGGTCATCAATACTGGGTAACCACACCCTTCAAGCTGAGGACCACTGGCCTGCAGTAATGGCAGAACTGCAATGTCTGACATTGGCAGCGTTGTTTAAGTGTCCGCTGTATCTCCCGCCGGAATTTTACCTGCCCGAAACAGTAGACCAGGCCGAATGCGGTACCGATGTGGGAGCCGAGCACCTGCGAGACGAGGGCGTACACCCCGCCGCTGGCCAGCGGACACCTCTCGCAGATCCCGATCGCAGACAGCACAGAGGTCAAGGCCACGCACACTGCAGACAGGTCAAATGTGGGAGTCAGTCAAGTTCATCCCGCTGCAGCGCAGAGTCAAAGGGCACTCTGTCTTTGTCTCTTCATGTGCATTAATTTGCCTGAAAATGCTCACGTTTAAAGCTAGTGCTAAAACTTGTATCATGCGCCAATATGGCGAAATGGTGCGTCAGAATTTGTGGAGGTACATATAGGGAAGGTGTATGGTTGGGCGCAGGTTGGGCGATTAGTACCATTTGTTAGAAACAGTGTCATGCGCTCCTCCGCTCTCACATTTGAACGAAGTGCATACACAGAACGTTCGTCTGAAATGTTACCGCTTTACTGCCAATCGAAATCAATCATCATTATCAACATGGCATTACCCCCTGACCTCGAAATATATATCTAAAAATAGTTTGGCATTCAACTACTTACGACGCCAAAGAGTGCCTAACCAAAAGCATCGCTAAAAGCAGTGACTAGGGAACGGCATCCGAGGCCCGAGCTGTGGTGGTAGTGGAGGGCAGATGCTCCGATTGTTCCGGTAATGGTAGAGGACAGCGGTCCGGTGACAAAGATGAGGGCCGGTCACTAACCGCAGGCCAGGATGATGAGCATGGTGAAGCCGATGCCGGCCTGCGCCACTACCCAGCCGGAGCGCAGCAGCACGATCACGCCGAAGATGTTGACGATGACGGTGGTGAAGACGCCGTCCCAGGTTCCGAACAGCACCGGATCCGACACGAAGAAGTTGGAACGCCACCATGGCTGCTGACGCTGCACGGGTCAGGTGGGGTCAGGTGGGGTCAGACGGGCCAGACGGGTCAGACTGGGTCAGACGGGTTCAGACGGGGGTCAGACGGGGTCAGACGGGGTCAGACGGGGTCAGACGGGGTCAGACGGGGTCAGACGGGGTCAGACGGGGTCAGACGGGGTCAGACGGGCCAGACGGGTCATACGGGGTCAGACGGGATCAGACGGGGTCAGATGGGTCAGACGGGGTCAGATGGGCCAGACGGGTCATACGGGGTCAGACGGGATCAGATGGGTCAGACGGGGTCCGACGGGGTCAGACGGGGTCAGACGGGGTCAGACGGGGGCAGACGGAGTCAGACGGGGGCAGACGGAGTCAGACGGGGTCAGACGGGGGCAGACGGGGTCAGACGGGGGCAGACGGGTCAGACGGGGTCAGACGGGGTCAGACGGGGTCAGACGGGTCAGACGGGGTCAGACGGATCAGACGGATCAGACGGGGTCAGACGGGGTCAGACGGGGTCAGACAGTTTCAGATGTTACCGACGGGACTTTATCAGAACACCGGACAACAGCCGTATTCAACCGTATTCTATTCGCCTGCTCGCCCGCGGCCATGTCGGCCGCATGTATCAGCCGATCAATGCAGGGTTGTTTTCGTAGGAAATGGAACAATTATGTCAATCTAGATAGCTTGAGAAATCAATTCCGCTGCCCATCCCAAAAATAACATCTGAATGGCATAGGCAATGTTTCCTTCTTTAATAAAAACACGGTGCGACAAAATAAGTCATCTGTTTGTCGTTTTGCCTTAGCCGAAGGATTGAATCATAGAGGCTCGAGCTAAAAATAATAAAACTATCCCTATGATATACAAAGACACAATATGTCAATATTTGGTTCATATTAATATACAAAGAAACTCTGGAATGCCGAAAGGAGCTGTGATCTCCAATAGTCAGTAGCAACGAGTTTTCAAAGGAAAATGCTGTAGCCCCGGTACACAGTCATAAAATCTGGATAGCTACCCCAATTGCCCCCTTTAACTGAGTGAAATTGCTACGTTAAAGTCATGCTATGCTGCTTGACGACGTCAAACCTAAACGGGCTGTACAAAATGGTGCCCACTCGCACACCGAATAACGTCATGTGGGGAATTTAGCCAATTGACATACCTGTTATATTTGCTACCGATACCCGTTTAGGTTCTCCCAGTACTTCCTTGTTCGATTGCAAATATTTCAGTACCTACCTGTTCTTCGGCGAACAGTTCATCCTCTTGCTGGGCCGAGCCGGCGAGGGGGTCAGTGGCGGACGGCTCGGCGGCCGGCGGCCGGCGGGCGGGCTCCGAACTTAGCCCGAACCGACTCCAGTCCACCCCGACCATGGCGCCGGGTCAGCGGCACGGGGTCGTGACGCTGTCACAAGCCGTCACGGGGGTCGTGACGCTGTCAGAGGCCGTCGCGGGCGGTCGTGGCGCTGTCAGAGGCCGTCCCGGCACGTCGCGGCAACCGTCCACTGCTGGAACTGGGGGGAATATCAAGCGTCACGTCATGTCACGTCATGTCACGTCATGTCACGTCATGTCACGTCATGTCACGTCATGTCACGTCATGGCACATCACGTCATGTCACCTCACGTCATGTCACATCACGTCATGTCACATCACTTCACGTCACGTCATGTCACACCACGTCATGTCACATCACGTCATGTCACATCACGTCATGTCACATCACGGCATGTCACATCACGTCACACCACATCACGTCATGTCACATCACGAAATGTCGTATCACGTCATGTCACATCACGTCATGCCACATCACGTCATGTCACATCACGTCATGTCACCTCACGTCACATCACGTCATGTCACATCACGTCACGTCACGTCACGTCATGTCACACCACGTCATGTCACATCACGCCATGTCACACCACGTCATGTCACGTCACATCATGTCACGTCACGTCATGTCACATCACGTCACATCACACCACGTCATGTCACATCACGTCATGTCACATCACGTCATGTCACATCACGTCATGTCACACCACGTCATGTCACACCACGTCATGTCACATCACGTCATGTCACATCACGTCATGTCACATCACGTCATGTCACATCACGTCATGTCACATCACGTCATGTCACATCACGTCATGTCACATCACGTCATGTCACGGAACGGAACGGCATGTGTGACCGGTGGCATGGGGGCTGGTTGCTCCACGACGGCATTTAATGACGTCTGTTCAACTCCACCAGAGTCTGTGAGGGATTGCAGACGTCAGGCGTTCTGGAATGTACTTGTTAATTATGTGACTGTCGGGCTAAAGAAGATACAAAACTGTCGGAGTGGGGGCTATCCCCCCCCCCCCCGTCGTATCTCGGAAACCACGACCGATTCACTCCGGGAAAGCGGCATTCGATTCCTTGCAGCTTGAAATACATTTATGTATTCACAAATCTGCCAAATGTTGTCATGGGCGGATACAGATAGAAACAAATGGGGGAAAACATGCATTTTTAGATTATTTGCCCTGGGACGTTGTTTGAACGCAATTGTTTCATGCTGATGTATTTCGCCACCTAATTATATGCTCTAACATATAATTATTTTAAACGCTTCGTGAAATTAACCCAATGGCGTCCCCAGGCAATTAAAAAGGGGGTATCTAAGGATGGCACTAAAGTATTTTTGCGATTTGATT
>JAXIVJ010005672.1:35000-72257 GCA_036785665.1 Chirona hameri
CAATTTTATTTTTAAACCCACAAATTAAAGAAAAATAATGCTCAACTAAAAAATAAATGTTCAAAAATATATTTAAAAAAGGAATATATGTTGGAGAACACATTGTACGATTCCAAAACCAAGTTTCAAAACAATGCCGGCATTTTTGGCTGATTCATGGCTGCATCAAGGTATGAGTACCTTACTAACGACGTCATTTTTCAAAATTGCGTTCTTTTTATTTGTAATGGCCAGATACGAACAAGTAAACATCATCACCGTATTTCTGAGACAAATTTAGTCCAGAAACATACCTCTTCTTTAGATTTATCAATTGGGAGTTTGTAATCTTTGTGACCTGACCTTGACCTGAACTTGACAACAACTTCACTTAAGTAAGACTTTATCGGTACTCGGTAATTTATCGGCTCTTACATGAGGTCGGGTGGTAAAATGACTATCACTATCGAATTCTACGAAGATTCAGGATGGGATAATTCATGAAATAATTCATAATCCATAAAACATGCATCGTGTGACTCTCTTACTGTGTGACTCTGCGATCTTTAGCACATATTGACCTTTTGTGACCTGACCTTGACCTTGAATTTCGCTTGCAGTCTCGCTTCTGAATAAGCGGGATATATATATTATACTTTCCAGAGAACTTTTGGGCAATAATGATCGCAATGGAAGGCTTATGATGGAAAATATAGCCCATAAACTCATGTAGGTACGTCGACTTTGACCTTTGACCTAACCGTGACCTGACATCAATTGCACACTTAGTGATGCTTTTATAGACATACGACTTTCTTAACCCACGGCGTGCTCGGGTGGGGCGTTTGGACGCCCCCTAAGGGTTTTTCGGAGGTAGCGGGAAAACGGTAGATAGGTAGATAAATACATCTTGATGTATTTGGCACAGATGTTTGGGTGCCAATTATGTTCATGGCGTGATTTTTTTTCTCGGATATTATCAGTTCAAGTAACCAGGGGCCGGATTCCCATCCTGACTTACGAATGATTGTATTCGTAAGTCGTTCATTTGGGATTACCATCTCACTACTTACGAAATTCTGAACTCTCTGCCTACAAGTTATGAATTTTGGGATTCCCATCTCTTTCATATATTTATAAGGGGACTAAAAGCCAATAGCTGCAAGATATTTCCTATAGAAAAGAGCAAGTTTCGGTCGCGAGTCAACTGCAGAATTTTGGCCACTTATTCGAGAGATGGTAATACCGATTTAAGAAAATTCTTAGGAAAAACTTAGGAATCTTCGTAAGAATTGCATAGATGGGAATCAGGCTACAGGTCAGATCATGTGTACATATAAGATACCCATGCCGCAAGATACCCATGCCAGAGATAAGACGTCCTACCTACCCCCCCCCCCCCCCCCCCAGATGTTCGATGACATGATGTGTCCGCGTAGAAGTTCCGAAACCGTTGCGACGCCACTGTTGAGCGTGGGGGGGGGGGCGTAAATCACGACTTCTCGGGACAAAAATCACAACCTGCCGGATCGGTTGGGGGGGGGGGGGGCAAAAACATACGTTTGCCTACCGATATTTCGTTCGGGGGGGTCAATTGCCCATTTTGCCCAACCGTAGATCCGCCACTGGTAGGATGAATATTCAGGACCAAAAATTAAAGGTGTGCACATAGAAATAAGTCATTTTTGCTTCCCCTTTTAGTAACACGCTTGATATACAGTGTATATAGGAATACACTGATGGGTAGGAATGACTAAGATCTCCTCTCCTCAATAAAAAAAGGATCTGAATAATGGTCGGAAACACTTACCCGTCATTGCGTTCATTTTGCCCAAAATGATGGTCCGTTTTGCCCCAGGCATGGGGCAAAATGAAAAAAAAAACATCGCTTTATATTTTACAACGTCATATCCATTCATCAATGATCATCGAGCTATCGCTTCTACCAGAGATGAACAATTGAACAGCAACAGCCTTCAAAATTACCGAGTTGCGGATTTTCTGGGGCAACTGATCAGCGCTCCGTATTCAAAGAACCGTTATGGTGTCTGTTTTTTCCCGCTCTACCCTACTAATGGAGAACTGTTTCCGCACGTTATTTTTGGCCAACAATGTTAGTTTCGGTTGATCTAATTGTCAGATACCGCATAAATGCCGACGATGCTTAAAAATTTATGCGACTTACAACATTCCCGTACAGAAATAATGCATACCTGCTGAATTTAAAACATTCCTTTCATATGTACGTGTAAACACTCGACTTGGAAAACATTAACGAACATTTGGAAGCACACTCACATAACACATTCATTTGTTGTTACTCGTTACACGCATACTTGTGCTTGATTCCTCTTCAGCGAAATCGATTCCTATTCCTTGCCAAGCCAGAAAGGTCTGATTCCGATTTTGATTGCAATAGATATTTGACTAGGGGAATCAATTCCTAATCCGATTCCAGGGCACCTAAAAAGCTTGATTCCTAATCCAATTCCATTTCTTCCACTATGTATAAAAAAAAAATCCGATCATATTTGTACAGATTTCGTACAAATGACATGAATGACACGAATAGTTATATTAAATATGTTATACAGGTATGTTTGATATGGATATTTTGGTATAAAGCTTCAAATAATTTCATGAATTTGTTGAGGAAAAAAACTGGCCTGTGCTGCAAAATCGCGACAGTTCAGAAACGTCAAAGTCTAACGAACAGGAAGGTTCAAAGCGATAGTTATTTAGACATACCTATAATCATGATGCATGGAAATTGGACATATTGCAAGCTACTATTTTCCAATATGATACACAAGGACATCACTGTCTTGAAAGATATGACAATTGATAATATGATGGTACAAAAAATGGCATGGTACAAAAAAAAATGTAATAAGCGAAGATCATTGTATGTCTCCACCTAAATCAGTATAATTACTGATAATGTTTATTGACCCGCATTAGGCAAAACAAATAATCGACTAGCTTTGCTTTATGTATGCATGCTCAAATAAAAAAGTTGCCTTCAGGGAAGTTTAAAGTAATGGTCAGGGTGATTTTTGCGAAAATAACACGGAATCCCTTGTAATTGTCATTGATTCCAATTCTGATTCCATCATTTCCTCAAAATGATTGACTCCACCTGATTCCGATTCCATCCAGATGCCAATGGATTCTAATCCGATTTCGATTCCAGTACAAACGGAATCGATTCCGGAATCGGATTCGATTCCATTGGAATCAAGCACAAGTCTGGACTTGCATGGCTCCTTGAACGGTGAATCCCCAACTGCCCGCAGCAACGTTTCCAAGGTGGGCGGAATCATACCAACTGTTGGCATGGCAACAACACAGCAATGCAGCAGAATACGAGCTATTTCGGTCGCGGAACACATGCGCGGAATCTCGCACAAATCACGCGAAGTCCTAATTCCCATGTTCTCTAGCAATAATAGCATGCTGGCGCTCAAATAACTCGGGAAAACATAGTAACACAATAGCAATGCATCGGTATCGAAAGCATCTGACCCAGACTGGTTATTGATTCGACATCGATTGAATGGATTGGAATCGTTCAATCAAAATTCCTTGAATACAAAATTATTGATTCGACACCAGATCTGTTGATTCATGAATCATGATTGAATCAAAACCCGCATAAAATCAAAGCTGATTGAATCAAAAGATTTAACGATTCAAGTACACTGGTAAATTGTGCAAATACATCCAGTCCCAGTGGGTACATTCATTTATACTGAAATATTATTGCTGTAACAATGGTTTAATGATCATATATATGTATGTTTCCATTTTTATTGATTTGACATAAATTCACCACATATATTTACATGTTGAATGAAACGTGAATCGATTAAAATATTTGTTTGGATTCTTTGAATCGGAAAAATCAATTCTCAAAATTGTCTCCGTGAATCGAACGGTGATTGAATAATTCAGATTTCAAAATAAATCATGATTGAATCGTTCCAAAAATAAAAATCAACAACCGGTCTGAATTCTGACCTACACCAAGCCTGCATAGCAACTCACTTATTCCCGCCAATGATATTGCGTGAGGGCGGTCACTTATCACCTTCATTTTGCGACATATGGTACGGTTCTGGGGCAGACCCAAGCCAAGTTTGACACCCCTGCTCCACGGGGCCAGCAACCGATGTCAACCCTCTAACGGGGGTACACGGTCGGCCTGGGTCGACCTCTGACCCTCACCTTCCCTCCCCGACCCCCCGACGGCCGTCGGTGCGGGCCTCACCTGTGCTGGAGCGGCGGAGGGGCCGCCGGTCTGTCGACGGCGGCGGTCGGCAGTGAGCGGCGACACCGCACACCGGTCGTATCGACCAGCCGACAGCGACGGCACGGCTGGAGCAGGCGCATTGCCGCGCCGCCGCGCCGCTGGTGCTACAGTGTGTGTATACAGGGCCGGGCAGCTGCGGGCAGGCCGGACAGCTGCAGGGTAGAGTGGGGCCGGACAGCTGCAGGGTAGAGTGGGGCCGGACAGCTGCAGGGTAGAGCGAGGCCGGACACCTGCAGGGTAGAGTGGGGCCGGACAGCTGCAGGGTAGAGTGGGCCGGACAGCTGCAAGGTAGAGCGGGGCCGGACAGCTGCAGGACAGAGTGGGGCCGGACAGCTGCAGGGTAGAGTGGGGCTAGACAGCTGCAAGGTAGAGTGGGGCCGGACAGCTGCAGGACAGAGTGGGCCAGACAGCTGCAGGGTAGAGTGGTCAGTGGGGCCGAACAGCTGCAAGGTAGAGTGGGGCTAGACAGCTGCAAGGTAGAGTGGGGCCGGACAGCTGCAGGACGGAGTGGGGCCAGACAGCTGCAGGGTAGAGTGGTCAGTGGGGCCGAACAGCTGCAAGGTAGAGTGGGGCCAGACAGCTGCAGGGTAGAGTGGTCAGTGGGGCCGGACAGCTGCAGGGTAGAGTGGGGCCAGACAGCTGCAGGGTAGAGTGTGGCCGGACAGCTGCAGGGTAGAGTGGGCCGGACAGCTGCAAGGTAGAGTGGGGCCGGACAGCTGCAGGGTAGAGTGGGGCCGGACAGCTGCAGGGTAGAGTGGGGCCGGACAGCTGCAGGGTAGAGTGGGGCCGGACAGCTGCAGGGTAGAGCGAGGCCGGACACCTGCAGGGTAGAGTGGGGCCGGACAGCTGCAGGGTAGAGTGGGGCCGGACAGCTGCAGGACAGAGTGGGGCCGGACAGCTGCAGGGTAGAGTGGGGCTAGACAGCTGCAAGGTAGAGTGGGGCCGGACAGCTGCAGGACAGAGTGGGCCAGACAGCTGCAGGGTAGAGTGGTCAGTGGGGCCGGACAGCTGCAAGGTAGAGTGGGGCTAGACAGCTGCAAGGTAGAGTGGGGCCGGACAGCTGCAGGACAGAGTGGGGCCAGACAGCTGCAGGGTAGAGTGGTCAGTGGGGCCGGACAGCTGCAAGGTAGAGTGGGGCTAGACAGCTGCAAGGTAGAGTGGGGCCGGACAGCTGCAGGACAGAGTGGGGCCAGACAGCTGCAGGGTAGAGTGGTCAGTGGAGCCGGACAGCTGCAAGGTAGAGTGGGGCTAAACAGCTGCAGGGTAGAGTGGGGCCGGACAGCTGCAAGGTAGAGTGGGGCCGGACAGCTGCAGGACAGAATGGGGCCAGACAGCTGCAGGGTAGAGTGGGGCTAGACAGCTGCAAGGTAGAGTGGGGCCGGACAGCTGCAGGACAGAGTGGGCCAGACAACTGCAGGGTAGAGTGGTCAATGGGGCCGGACAGCTGCAAGGTAGAGTGGGGCCGGGCAGCTTCAGGACAGAATGGGGCCAGACAGCTGCAGGGTGGAGTGGTCAGTGGGGCCGAACAGCTGCAAGGTAGAGTGGGGCCAGACAGCTGTAAGGTAGAGTGGGGCAGGACAGCTGCAGGGTAGAGTGGAGCTAGACAACTGCAGGGTAGAGTGGTCAATGGGGCCGGACAGCTGCAAGGTAGAGTGGGGCCGGACAGCTGCAGGACGGAGTGGGGCCAGACAGCTGCAGGGTAGAGTGGTCAGTGGGGCCGAACAGCTGCAAGGTAGAGTGGGGCCAGACAGCTGCAGGGTAGAGTGGGGCCAGACAGCTGCAGGGTATAGTGGGGCCCGACAGCTGCAGGACAGAGTGGTGCAGGGTAGAGTGGTCAGTGGGGCCGGACAGCTGCAAGGTAGAGTGGGGCTAGACAGCTGCAGGGTAGAGTGGGGCCGGGCAGCTGCAGGGTAGAGTGGTCAGTGGGGCCGGACAGCTGCAGGATAGGGTGGGGCCGGACAGCTGCAGGGTAGAGTGGGGCCGGACAGCTGCAAGGTAGAGTGGGGCCGGACAGCTGCAGGGTAGAGTGGAGCCAGACAGCTGCAGGGTAGAGTGGGCCGGACAGCTGCAAGGTAGAGTGGGGCAGGACAGCTGCAGGGTAGAGTGGAGCTAGACAGCTGCAGGGTAGAGTGGGGCCGGACAGCTGCAGGGTAGAGTGGGGCCGGACAGCTGCAGGGTAGAGTGGGGCTAGACAGCTGCAGAGTAGAGTGGGCCGGACAGCTGCAGGACAGAGTGGGGCCAGACAGCTGCAGGGTAGAGTGGTCAGTGGGGCCGGACAGCTGCAAGGTAGAGTGGGGCTAGACAGCTGCAGGGTAGAGTGGGGCCGGGCAGCTGCAGGGTAGAGTGGTCAGTGGGGCCGGACAGCTGCAGGATAGGGTGGGGCCGGACAGCTGCAGGGTAGAGTGGGGCCGGACAGCTGCAAGGTAGAGTGGGGCCGGACAGCTGCAGGGTAGAGTGGAGCCAGACAGCTGCAGGGTAGAGTGGGCCGGACAGCTGCAAGGTAGAGTGGGGCCGGACAGCTGCAGGGTGGAGTGGGCCGGACAGCTGCAGGGTAGAGTGGGGCCGGACAGCTGCAGGGTAGAGTGGGGCCGGACAGCTGCAAGGTAAAGTGGGGCCGGACAGCTGCAGGACAGAATGGGGCCAGACAGCTGCAGGGTAGAGTGGGGCTAGACAGCTGCAAGGTAGAGTGGGGCCGGACAGCTGCAGGACAGAGTGGGGCCAGACAGCTGCAGGGTAGAGTGGTCAATCGGGCCGGACAGCTGCAAGGTAGAGTGGGGCTAGACAGCTGCAAGGTAGAGTGGGGCCGGACAGCTGCAGGACAGAGTGGGGCCGGACAGCTGCAGGGTATAGTCGGGCCAGACAGCTGCAGGGTAGAGTGGGGCTAGACAGCTGCAGGGTAGAGTGGGCCGGACAGCTGCAGGGTAGAGTGGGGCTGGACAGCTGCAAGGTAGAGTGGAGCTAGACAGCTGCAGGACAGAGTGGGGCCGGACAGCTGCAGGGTAGAGTGGGGCCAGACAGCTGCAGGGTATAGTGGGGCTAGACAGCTGCAGGGTAGAGTGGAGCCGGACAGCTGCAGGGTAGAGTAGGGCCAGACAGCTGCAGGGTAGAGTGATCAGTGGGGCCGGACAGCTGCAAGGTAGAGTGGGGACGGACAGCTGCAGGGTAGAGTGGTCAGTGGGGCCGGACAGCTGCAAGGTAGAGTGGGGCTGGACAGCTGCAAGGTAGAGTGGGGCCGGACAGCTGCAGGACAGAGTGGGGCCAGACAGCTGCAGGGTAGTGGTCAGTGGGGCCGGACAGCTGCAAGGTAGAGTGGGGCTAGACAGCTGCAAGGTAGAGTGGGGCCGGACAGCTGCAGGACAGAGTGGGGCCAGACAGCTGCAGGGTAGAGTGGGCCGGACAGCTGCAGGACAGAGTGGGGTCGGACAGCTGCAAGGTATAGTGGGGCCGTACAGCTGCAGGGTAGAATGGGGCCGGGTAGCTGTTGGGTAGAGTGGGGTCGGACAGCTGCAGGGTAGAGTGGGGCCGGACAGCTGCAGGGTAGAGTAGGGCCAGACAGCTGCAGGGTAGAGTGGGGCCGGACAGCTGCAGGACAGAGTGGGGCCAGACAGCTGCAGGACAGAGTGGGGCCAGACAGCTGCAGGGTAGTGGTCAGTGGGGCCGGACAGCTGCAGAGTAGAGTGGGGCCAGACAGCTGCAGGGTAGAGTAGGGCCAGACAGCTGCAGGGTAGAGTGGGGCCAGACAGCTGCAGGACAGAGTGGGGCCGGACAGCTGCAGGGTAGAGTGGGGCCGAACAGCTGCAGGGTAGAATGGGGCCGGGTAGCTGTTGGGTAGAGTGGGGTCGGACAGCTGCATGGTAGAGTGGGGCCGGACAGCTGCAGGGTAGAGTGGGGCCGGACAGCTGCAGGGTAGATTAGGTTCGGACAGCTGCAGGGTAGAGTGGGGCCGGACAGCTGCAGGGTAGAGTGGGCCGGACAGCTGCAAGGTAGAGTGGTGCAAGACAGTTGCAGGGTAGAGTGGGGCCGGACAGCTGCAGGGTAGAGTAGGGCCCGACAGCTGCAGGGTAGAGTGGGGCCGGACAGTTGCATGGTATAGTGGGGCCGGACAGCTGCAGGGTAGAGTGGGGCCGGACAGTTGCATGGTATAGTGGGGCCGGACAGTTGCATGGTATAGTGGGGCCGGACAGCTGCAGGGTAGAGTGGGGCCCGACAGCTGCAGGGTAGAGTGGGGCCGGACAGCTGCAGGGTAGAGTGGGCCGGACAGCTGCAGGGTAGAGTGGTCAGTGGGGCCGGACAGCTGCAGGGTAGAGTGGGGCTAGACAGCTGCAGAGTAGAGTGGGGCCAGACAGCTGCAGGGTAGAGTAGGGCCAGACAGCTGCAGGGTAGAGTGGGGTCAGACAGCTGCAGGGTAGAGTGGGGCTGGACAGCTGCAGGGTAGAGTGGGGCCGGACAGCTGCGGGATAGAGTGGGACCGGACAGCTGCAGGGCATGGAGAACAGACTGCATCCCACTTCGTCAAGCGTTCCATGTAGATGCAGTAGGGGCCTCCATTTGAAGTTTGCAATGTGAGACCGCTCGAGTCGACAATGCCCTGAATCCCGACTCGTGGCACGTGCACTAGTTGCCCTTGACTGGGATGGTCTACGGTCGGTTACAGCGGCCGTGTCCAGATCGAGGTCATTGGGCTGGGAGGGCCGGCCGCAGGAAAAGAAAAGAAAAACTGATTCACTGCACGTTCCGTTCCATGCTCTGTCCGCTACAGAGCTGATGTAATTACGTTCAACGTTGTAGCAGCACATGTCCCGGGCGTCAGTCGTCGTGCCGTGCGGTTTCAATCCAGTAATGTCCGGTGTGTTGTTTACTGAAAGCCTCACAGCTCGGCTACAGCCACGATCCACCAGTATCCCGCCGTCCGGTCATTGCCCCCGTCCGCCTGCCCCGCAGCGAGGGACGCCGAGGCATGCCCAAGAGTTGCGCAATTTTGCAGCACAACGTAGGGAGGAGCCGGTGCATCTACAGCCGGGCACGAACAGCCGGTTTGATAGTACGTTCGCCGCTGGGTTGGCAAGATGCTGTGCAGCAGCACCAGGCACCAGCAGTTCTCTGAACCTTGGAATAATATTCACTTTCAAGAAAAAAGGCACTGGTTGGATGGGCAGTTAGCACTTACAGATGACACCTCAGTATAACGCAAAGTATTCGATCCACCTGTTGAGCACGTACTCCCCGATACCGTCCCACCATGCAGTTAGCACCGGCCCATTTCTAGGCAAGTAGTCGAGAAAAAACATCCACAATGTTCCGGAGTTTTATTAGAAACACCTTTTAAACACCGTTCGTAGTACATTCGCCACATGTAAATCCGTGACAGAATTCGGTAACAACCACCATTTCGGGCATTTTGTCGAAGATTCATAACGATTCAATAAACAAGGTGGCAAATAACGAAATTAAACACGAGTCTCTGTACTCTGTGAACAGGAACAAATGTCTCGCAACAAATCATCAACGCAACAAAAATCTGGTGAAGTTGTATCCTACCTTTCCCCCATTATACACTTCCCCGTCCTATTAGGTCCAAACGAGGAATGGTCTCTCGCATCTTCTCGCGCGTCCGTATCAGAGATTCGCGCTCACTCCCACCCTCACACGCACACACAGAACACACACGCTGGAGAAAACGCAATGTCATTAAATGCACCACCAGCCAATTTAAAGATGGAGAAGAGCGGCTACTACCAGACATGTGTGCACGCAAAATAAATATCACCGGTTTTGCAGCATCCCCCTGCCGGCGTCTCCTATGGTCTACAACTCGTCCTTCTCAGATCCCGCGTCGTCAGCAGACTCATCACCGGTCGGGGGCGGCGCACCGCCGGCTCCCTGGTACAGCTTCGAGATGATGGGCTGGATCACATCCTCCATCTCCTTCTTCTGCGCCTTGAACTCGGAAGCATCCGCCTCCTGGTTCGCGTCGAGCCACTTGATCTTCTCGTCGATGATCTCCTCCATCTTGCTCTTGTCCTCGTCGGACAGCTTGGCTCCCAGCTTCTCCTTGTCGCCAAGCTGGTTCTTCAGGCTGTAGGCGTATGACTCTAGCTCGTTACGCGCCTCCACGCGCTCCTTGAGTTGCTTGTCCTCATCGGCGTACTTCTCAGAGTCCTGGATCATCCGCTCGATGTCATCGGGCGTCAGCCGGTTCTGGTCGTTGGTGATGACGATCTTCTCCTTTGAGCCGGTGCCCTTGTCCTCGGCGGCCACCTGCAGGATACCGTTGGCGTCGATCTCGAACGTCACCTCGATCTGGGGCACGCCACGAGGCGCAGGCGGGATGCCAGTCAGGTCGAACTTGCCCAGCTCGTGGTTGTCCTTGGTCATGGGCCGCTCACCCTCGAACACCGAGATGGTGACAGTGTGCTGGTTGTCAGAGGCCGTGGAGAAGACCTGAGACTTCTTGGTGGGGATGACAGTGTTGCGGGTGATGAGCTTGGTCATGACGCCGCCCACGGTCTCGATACCGAGGGTCAGGGGGTTGACGTCGAGCAGGACGATGTTGCTGGTGTCACTGTCGCCGCTGAGCACGCCAGCCTGCACGGCAGCGCCGTACGCCACAGCCTCGTCCGGGTTGATGCCGCGGCTCGGCTCCTTGCCGTTGAAGAACTCCTTCACCAGCTGCTGGATCTTGGGGATACGGATAGAGCCTCCGACCAGCACGATCTCGTCCACGTCCTTCTTCTGCAGGTCGGCGTCGTCCAGCACCTTCTGCACCGGCTTCATCGTGCCGCGGAACAGGTCCATGTTCAGCTCCTCGAACTTGGCACGGGTCAGAGTCTCTGAGAAGTCGTTGCCCTCGAAGAAGTTCTCCATCTCAATCTTGACCTGGTGCTGGGAGCTGAGTGCACGCTTAGCCTTCTCAACCTCACGACGCAGCCGCTGGATGGCACGGTTGTTGCCGCGGATGTCCTTGCCGTGCTTCTTCTTGTACATCTTCATAAAGTGCTCCATCACGCGCTGATCGAAGTCCTCTCCTCCCAGATGGGTGTCGCCGTTGGTGGCCACCACCTCGAACACGCCGTTATCGATGGTCAGCAGGGACACGTCGAAGGTACCGCCTCCCAGATCGAACACCAGCACGTTCTTCTCGCCCTCCTTCTTGTCCATGCCGTAGGCAATGGCGGCGGCGGTCGGCTCGTTGATGATACGCATAACGGTCAGGCCAGCAATCACGCCGGCGTCCTTGGTGGCCTGGCGCTGGGCGTCGTTGAAGTAGGCCGGCACGGTGACGACGGCGTGCGTCACCTTCTTGCCCAGGTAGGCCTCGGCAGTCTCCTTCATCTTGGACAGCACCATGGCGGAGATCTCCTCGGGAGTGAACACCTTGTCCTTGCCGTCCACCTCCACGCGCACGTGAGGCTTGCTGTTCTTGTCAATAAGCTGGGGAAGGAGAGCAGAAAGTCGATTATTATCTTACCATATGACAATGTAAGTCAGCCTGACAAACTTCTCTCCACAATACTCAATATTGAATGCGCATGATTTTTATAGTCAACCTACTTCTAACTAATCTGATAAATTGTTGAGATTGAAGAACAACTTTTAGCTAATTTGCGACTCATTTGTTTCAATTGTATTCGTCAATTCATGGGCTTGTCAGTGTCAGGCCACAACAAATTGTAACACTGTGCAACATGGGTCAAAACTATAAAAGCCTTGACCTGTAAAAACGAAATAACTGATATAATCATAGATAACTTGTTGAGAATCCAGGACAATTTGTATCTCCATACATTCAATATGGTGACCAAATTCAGATATTTGTGGGGGAATGGAGGAATGTCCAAATTTTTGTGTTCTCAAAAGTGATAGCACAAAGGAGGTGTCTAGGTCTAAAACCATGAAAATGAGGTCAGAATTTCCATTTTTTTATAGCTGGACACTCCATTGCATGCTATCACATCTGGCAACATTAAATTATTGTGACATCCCTCCCCTAACTCTCTGAATTTGGCCACTATCCGCCGGGCATTAATTCATACATGTTATGAGTCATTAACATCTCCTTAATAACCAGATTAAGCTCACCTTGAATGGGAAGTACTTCAAGTCACTCTGGACGCTCTTGTCGCCCCACTCGCGTCCGATGAGACGCTTCACGTCGAACACAGTGTTCTCCGGGTTGGACGTCAGCTGGTTCTTCGCGGCGTCACCGATGAGACGCTCGTCCTTGGTGAACGCCACATACGAGGGAGTGATACGGTTTCCCTGGTCGTTGGCAATGATCTCCACACGGCCATTCTTGAAGACTCCAACACTGGAACAAAACACATGTCAGTCTTACAAACTCACAATTAGGACTTACAGCTTTTGTTCCGTTTTCACATATTTTTGCAGGTAACTGGTAACACAGGCAACACTTTCAATTAGTGATATACTAGTGGAAAAACAAACTTGCAGGCACCATAATATGCCCAATGACCAAGCCAATGAAGTAGTAAAGTTTCTCAAAACTCACCAGGAATATGTAGTTCCAAGATCAATACCAATGACAGTCCCCAGATCAGGCTTGTCATCCTTCTCAGCAGCAAATACTGCAATGGCCATCAGGCCCAACAACAATATTCTCAACATTTTTGAGTTCTCTTGGACTACCTGTAAAGGAGGAACACAGATGTCAGGAAAGATTGCCAATGAAGCAAACCTGCACACATAATCTGGTATCACCAGAAAATTGTAATGTCATTTGAGGACAAAAGACACTGGGACTTCAGGGTTGATTTAAACACTGGGGGGGGGGGGGGGGGGGGCTTGGTGGGATATTATGTGCTGTAGTCTTGGAAACTGCACTTGTATTCAAAACAAGAGCCTCAGATTATGAATTATATATATTTTAGATCAAGCATCTTAGCATGTTCATAAGAGCAACTTGGAAGGTTATGAAACTTGAAGTCATGATATTTCACAAAGTTTTAGGGTGGGTGTCAACTCAGTGTCTCAAAATGTGTCAATTTGGGTGGGAAATGACACCCAAATGTGAATAATTTCCCAATCTCACTCCCCATGTTAGGAATTAATTTTCCACTCAAATTATGAAATGTGATATTGATTGACATAAATATTAACTAAAAATACATTATTTCAACTAAAACTACTGCTTTTCACATTCAAAACAGAAATGAATATTGTACAATTTTCTAAATGTTTCCACTCCCATGGAATTTTTTTTTTGCTCAAATTTTCCATTCTGACACCCAAGCAAAATGTACTTTTGGGACACTCAACTTTGGGCTTTGCCTTAAATTGCATTGCAGCCTGAGGTGGGCTTTCTAAGCAAAGTTTATAAAGTTGTAGGTTTAGCTGAGCTTTTAGCCAAGAGGAGTTTATGGTTATTTTGAACCGGATAGGTTCAAAATAACCAAATAATGGCAACTATATTGAATAGAATCACTGTTACTACATACCACTGGCAAAACAAACTCATGCCTTTCATTACCAAAGGAAACAGTCAGTAGTTGAATGTATATTTCTGATCACAGGGTAGGGTTGATCAAGGGTCCTCAGCTTCCCTGCACTCTTAGCAAATGTCATACTTACAATCAAATTACCTACTTTTACCAAATCAACTACCTATTAGGAAACTATATTTTGGATACCAATCTTATACACTGGTACTGTGCTGAATATGCTGAGCTTTGCAAGGAGGTAATACAAAAATATGTAATTGCCTTTATGAATGTGGTACCTAATTTGTACTTGCTTTAGTATACCTATTTTGTTAGACAGAAAATGAGTTGCTAGAGCCACTGATGACAAAAGCCCAGTAACTGAACTTCTAAGTAACATCTTCAGTTATTGAATAATTGTAAAAAAATGTGATGCTCGACATGAAGACCTGCAGTTGCAGTAACAGCAGAGATTTGAAAACTTTTGGATTTGAAAAATGACATCTGGAAATCACGAGAATCTTGTCGAATTTGGTCAGGGGAAAATAACTGAAATATGACTATTAATTAGTCGGAACATATGATCCATGTAACAGATAATCAAGTCCACTTTTGCAATCTAAGATAATACGCCACTATCATTATAATCTGCACTATCATTATGCTATCATTATAATCTGCACTATCATTATGCATCATTATGAGTGTGATAACAAATAGTGCATTACCTATTAGCATAATCATCCTGAATATAAAACCATCCTCACTATAAAACTGACATAACCTCCAGACTAGCACAAGTTGAGCTTTGATTATTCAGGTGAGCTATGTTTGTGAAAGAATAGTTGTATCCCAATCAATAACACCAGGTTCACTTAAACATGCTATATCCTGATAGTGACAAACATTTGGGTAATATTTTGTACACAAGGTTCAACAATTGGCCATATTCAGAAGCATTGTAGGCGATATTCCACTTTTGCACACCTTTAGATAGGCAAATTGAATATTGTATACTAATTATAACATGTCTGATTATCAGAACTGCACTCAAACATGGACATTATCAGTACTTACCTGACAATAATTTATTTTTATCACCCATCAATAGCCTCAGCTGACCGCCCACAATGACTCTGCCATTACAATTAAATGTAAACAATGTGGGCACAGAAATGAATCATACTAAGGCTGTCATATGACAATGATATGTATCTAGTTGACCACTAAACCCTATCACGCTTTCACTAAACCTCCATTCCTGGTGGAGCGCAGGACTTATATTTGAGACCGAAGGTCGGCCGCACAGCAGCTGCTACCACGATGTGACCTTACTGGATACATATCTGATGCATTTCACACAAAAAGAAACAGCCACATTGGTTTACATTTCAGTTGTAATGGCGGAGTCTCATTGGCTGAGGCAATTGACAGGTGATACAAATATTATTGTTAGGCAAGTACTGAGAATGTCCCGGTTTTGAGTGCAGTTCTAATGAAATCAGACGTGTAGAATTACTATAAAATATTCAATTTTCCTATAAAAAGGTGTAAAAGCAGAATACAACCACATTGTATTATAGGTACCTATCTTCCCTGGTTGAAACACTACAGGTAAACCAAAATCAGAGCTGAAAAATATTGAAATCTTGACATAAAGATGAAACTTTCTGTAAATACAACCAAGATTTTTAGAATTGTAAAATATCTCCAAAGATTTTGATATTTGATGTGTGCCACTCCTTGCAGCACATCAGTCCTTGTAACAATTGGTAATTTTCATAAAATAATGTAGTAGTTTCTGGGCACTTGTCATTTTTTTGGCTAAAAAATCCTCAACCCTAAGAAAAATCCATTATCACAAAGGCAATGACAGTAAAAGGATTTTTGATCACAACTTATGCACAGATTAAAGCAATGAAAAAGAAGTATAACCTTGCCAAAAGTAATGCAAGCCAAAATCATGCAGTACTTGATGTGCAAAGAGAAAAGTGATCATGATGCAATTTGAGAGCAGCAGGACTCGACATTTCCCGATTGAAATATTCCATTACAAAATAGGATGGCCTAGTGGTAGGCGAGGAATCTCACATCCAAAGGCGATTAAAAATAAGGTGGGTATGAGCGTACTAAAGCAGCGCAGCCTTCAAAACTAAAGAATGGAATACAGATAAGTTTCTGAATCTTACCTTGGAGCAGACCAACGTACCCAGGCCCCGAAACCACAGACACACCGAAACGAACTGACAGATTCCCCGGCTCTCTCACAGCTCGCCGGCCACCACGCAGCCGGCAGCTGACGGGGAACTCGGTCGACGTTCTTGGCGTGGCCGCACACCATTGGTCGAAAGCTGTGACGTTTACGCTCTTCCGCCATTCTCATTGGTCAGAGTATACAGATTTGGTAGCAAAACTCTTGCCATATGGCCACGTAGCCTTCAATGAATGAAGGAATCGTACTGACTCATAAAGGTATTCAGGACGGGAGGGTCTAGAAACGACCAGATTAGCCGACGATGTCATGCTCTACAACTATGGGATCGATCTACTTGATTTCTTCACCAATCGATTCCGACTGGTCGGAATGGGTGCCGTTTTGAGTTGTATCCACTTTGGTCCAGTCTAAGTGGATCAAATTGGACCCGAATTGATCCGTACCAATTTGCCGACGACGTCATGCTCCTAACATATGGGACCGATTTGGGCGGGGTCTTCACAATTCGATCCGGCGTGGTCCAAAACGGTGCCATTTTGAGTTTATCCACTTTGGTTCAATCTTAGTGGATCCAATTGGACCAAAACCGCCAAAAATAGTTGCCGACGACGTCATGCTCCGAACCTATGCGACCGATTTGGGAGGAGTCTTCACCATTCGATTCGGTGTGGTCCAGAACGGTGCCGTATATAGTTGTATTCACTTGGGTCTAATATAAGTGGACCAAATTTGACCAAAACCGCCAACAATTGCTGCCGACGACGTCATGCTCCGAACCTATGTAACCGATTTGGGCGAGGTCTTCACCATTCGATCCGGCGTGGTCCAAAACGGTGCCGCTTTTAGTGTTATCCACTTTGGTCTAATCTTGCTACCGTAGTAAGGCCAGCAGCGCTTATATTCACTGCAATGATGTCAAAGAAAATTTGGTACACTTATAGCGGACCAAAGTGGATAAAACTCAAAACGACACCCATTCCTACCAGTCGGAATCGATTGGTGAAAAAATCAAGTAGATCGGTCCCATAGGTCGGGGCATGACATCATCGGCTAATCTGATCGTTTTTTAGACCCTTTCATTCAGGACGATTCCACGCTGTTCTGGCTTTGAATTTTGATAACTGTAACTTATTCTGCCTGTATGGCATTGGCGTTCTGTGAACATTGTAATGAAGCTGGCAATTTGCTTTGATTGGCCCGCAACATGAACGCGGAAATGTCCACATGGCTTTGTGGATATGTTTGTCAGTTTCCTTTTTGCTTTGAAAGTGAAAGCGAAAATATAATAAATTAGTGTATATCCAGAAAATAATTAGCCTTTGAAATCATCAAAAAGGATTAAGCAAATCTATCATGTCACGAATCCAACCAACGAAAAGAAAATGTTCTTCTTCGGGGGAGTACTTTAATAGCTGTGCAGTCAACAACATAGTGTATAATCGCAACGCAAGCACCAGCATTCAAAGCGAGTGTAAAGCAATGAGCGCCATATGTGAGGTGACGGGTTAAACATCATATTTGTCATATCTCGCTATCGCATTTCTAATGATGTATCAAGACGTCCCTCTGCAGGAAGGGGAAACGGTGTGGGGTCATTCCGAGATCGTTCGACTGGATTGGAAAGTGTGACGTCATGACCGCTGGAAGGGAAGGCGTGACATCGTGGAGTGACGCAGCATGCATTGGAAACCGGCCCCAGATATGGTAGCCGGTAGAGCTGCCACTTATCTGGATTACCGAGTTCAGCAGCCCGCCCGATTTAGTTCAAAGGGTGGATTAAAAGAAAAAATATGAGCCAGCGCTACGTTTGTGATGTGATGTCAACAACTTGTGCAAATCCCGAACGTATTGGTACATCCCAAACAACGCCATGTCCTTTGGCTCGAAATCTGCTCGGAAGAGTAAAACAAGGCGTGGAACAAATATAAATCCCAGTTGTAGTCTACACTGAATACTGATCGGGGTTGTACACGTGTAAGGCATCAATATGCTAACATATTACACAAACCGATCATAAGGTAAGGAAAGGTATCGTGAATTTTCTTGATTGCCCTTCGATGTTTTTCCTTTCGCTATTCCTTTTCTTCCTGTGATTATGATAACGACATTATTCATTCATACTCAGTCATATATTTCCAAATGACCCGTTACACTCGTGCATTATAATATGCAGCAATACATATATATCAGTCATTAGAATAAGATAAGGTGTAGGAACGGTGAGACTCATGGGTACCATTAGATTCCAACTTTCTCGAGGAAATAAAATACAATAATTAAGCTTATTTAGCCATTAGCCCGGTGTACGTCACGACTGGTTAGACATCACAAATAATCGACCGACTTGGTACCCTCAGAATCTGAAACGTTCCTTCGCCCTTATAACACGTTAAATGCCGTTCCTAGCTCCACTGTTGGCAACGAAAAGTAAATACACAAGATACAAATCGAACTATGATACGGTCATTCAGTCACAACATATAACGCTATTAGTACCTATACTGATAGGATAATGAGGTTCGGTTGGAAGGCAGTAAACATATGCAATCACTTGCACCGGCTACCCGTTAGATTGATCAAACTTAGCTTAGTTCATTATATAGGTATAATATTTTGAACGAACGATTCCCTTCATTCAGAGACCTTGGATAGCAATGCAAGCATACTAGTTACGAGCGACCGCTCGTCCTTCCGTGGAGTTGGGGGAAAATATTAATATGGGCGGCCCGGCCCGGCCCGGCCCGACCTGTGGCGACGCTTTTGAGAATATCATATCTCTGCAACCGCACGTCCGATTGACAAGCGGGCTTCTTTGCTGAGTACCTGTATCTATTAGTAAAGTAACCTTGCCTGTGTCCACCCTACCATGTTGAGACCAGTGCCGACTCACGTGGGTGACTACCACTGCGCGTAGCGCGTGCCGCGTGAGGGGTGTTGACAAGTGTTTTCTCGCAAAAACTCCGCAACGCCTGAGCCGATTGTGTGCAAATTTGAAATTTGGTGTGTGGTTAGGGACCCCTCAGCCGTCACTTTCCACAAGTCAGGGGTGGGGTCTGCACGTGCAGCCTCTGCACGTGCGCACTTTTTTTGTATCTCAGAAACTACTTGCCCGATCGAAATGAAATTTGGTGTGGTGTCAGACAACAGTACTAGCAAACCAGCACCCTTCACACCATACGCAGGTGCTCACGTGCGTGTGCAATCTGTGCATGTATTATTTATACACTCTGCGTACATATAATGTGCACGCACATTCTTCACCATACATTTCCTTCGCGGTCGCTCGTTCATCGCCAACTACTGGTTATACAGACCAGAATGTATGCTGGAAGCTAACATTGCTGTGTGGTGTGTATGCCAGTGCTCGCATGCCCGCCTTTTTGATGTTCGCGCTTTTGATGTATGCCCTTATTAGTGGAATTGCGTTAGACCATGGATTTGATATGACAGGGGTGCCGGGTGGGATTCAATCTATCAAGGATGGAAGTAAAATATCGTAAAATAGCACCGGGAAATCAATCACTTACATACATACGACGTACATAGTCAAAAATAAATACGTAAAAACGGATCAACATAATTCAGATCTAACCCTGTAACCACTGAGCGTGTAGGATACAGCGGTGGTCACCCTGCGTTTCGGCGATCCCTCGGATAACCCCAGCATTGCCGGTCGCCACATTCGTCCACCGAGGCTGACCGCTGAGCCGTTACACAGAACGTGACACGTGTGTGACGCGACGTGACGGCGCGACGCTCTCCCGCCGTCACAGAACGCGTGTCGGTGTGACGTGACGGCTAGCTACACGTGGCCGGCGGGACGGCTGCCGACGTGGCCCCCCGTCGGTCGTCGGTTGACAGCTGGCGGTCAGCTGACCAATGACAGGCCGACAGGTCATCCGTGGTGAAGGCGTGCACTCCGCTGTCCGTGGCCCGCCACCGCGCTACACGGCGCCGGACGTTCGGTGCCGGAGACCAGACCAGCGACCCGGAGCTGCACGGCCTGCAGTGGCAAGTCGTGCAGTTGTCTTCGCCGGGCATCTAAAACGAGAGCATAGTGTTCGGTCGTTAGTGACAAGAATCGATTTCGTACAGGAACTAATAGCAATCACAACACTAGCATGAAACTCCCCAATGTCGACAAAATTGCCATTAGATGCGACACAGTCTATACGACCACCATACATAGCTTACATATTGAGTGCGTCATTCATAGCAAATGTCTGCAGTCCGCACGCTGCACACGTTTTGGTTCAGGGTCAGCCCAATAGTTTTCGTCCTACTGCTAGGAGACATTGTGAACGCGAGTTGTCAGGCCGGATGTGATGTAATTCTGACATGGTTTAGCATTGTCTGATTCACCATATCCGTTTTACAACGATACGTTTTACAACGATACCGTCTCCTGGCCGGCTGCCAGCAGTAGGACACGCGTCACATCTCCTGCCGCTAAGACACGTATACCGCCCCCACCCCGTCCCCATGGCGGCGCTACCGGGCGTCAGGACACACGCACCTGCGGGTCGGAGCCCGGTCGCGCCGACTCGCCACGTGTGTTTGCCTGCGTGGTATGCGGGGAGCGGCCGGCGGCAGTGGCGGCGGCGGCGTCACACGGACAGCGGTTTCTCACGGAGCGTTCAGATGGTCCCTGGAGCCGCTATACGTCAGCGCTCCGTGCGCGGGCAACACGGCCACACGCCGGGACGCCGGAACGGTGGAGCGGCCGCACCGTTAGAAGAGGTGCAGGTTTGCCGGTGGATGTGAGCGAAATGCTGCAGCTCTGTCTGCCCTGGCGTTGCCTGGTGGTCGCTGTTGTGGCCATGGCTGAGCACGGCGCCCGATGGCGGGGTGGCAGGCTGACCTATAAAACACATGGCAGCATCAAGGCCTCGGCTAAGGAATTATCACGGGGGGGGGGGGAGTTCGAGAAAATGCTGCTAAGGCATATGGTTAAGCGTACCTATACTGATACAATATTTTAAGTGTGATAATGACTAAAACATAAGTGTAAACTAGAAATGAAATAGTATAATAATAATATAATAAAGCTGAATACAAATTTTAAATATAAACATGCCCATCGACGAAGGTTGACGCCAGCCGTGTCGATTTTTGGAAACGATTGGGGGGCCGAACAGGAACGGATCGAAGGAGTCCATCGGCGCCATAGGTTTACCAAAACTTTACCAAAACGACTGAAATCGGCCAAAAATTAACACATTTCCTGATTTTATAGGAAGGTCTAAGCAGCTTATACAAAGGAGAGTGTGTTTTAAAGCAGCTCTTAACCCGCCCCCTGCCGGTGCTCGGCGCCACCTTAGTCGTGCCAGGGGAGGCATCTGGACGCCTCCTCGAACTCGGCTCCAATGGGGATTAGGCACAATAAAAAATGCCGTTATGCCACTTTTCGCTCGTCCAAATTCAAGTCGAAATTATTTCGATTATGATTTGTTCAGGTAAATATTGAGGTCACCACCAGAGGTCATCAAAGGGCAAAATTGCAAGTTTTAGCAATTTGCTCCAGAAACCCCCAAATATTTCAGGTACTAGGAAGCTGCGATACTACTGCGATATCTAGGAAGAGGAACAATCTGAAAATAAAGGGAAAGGTCTTGAATTTGTCATTGCTTGGGTGTACTCCATTTTTAGATCAGGTCGATAGTATAGGTTCCGGAGGTCACCACAGATCAGACTGTTTTTGTCAAAACGTTTTTAGTACACAACTTCTTCTCTCATAAATATATAGGCAAACGATAGATAGGTATTCGGCCGTTATCCTGTTCTTCTCGTCATGCTTTTCGAACCATGTCCATAATGATCGGGTTATAGGTCAAATTCAAAATTTGACCTCAGGTCAAGATCATCCCAGGTTATGCGGTAACCCAGGTAGGTCATGCTGTACATTTACGGAAGTGTCTCGACGAGATAAACACAGTGGTGTCGGTCTGACGTCTCTATCTTTATTTCATTAAGAGTTATTGGCAAGACGTGGTGGCGACCTCAAATGACTCCAGCTGACCAGCTGTCCTTGTGGTGATCACTGAGAAAAATTGTAATTGGGTCATCAAGAATGAGCTAAAATAACATGTTATTGAAACAATTGGTCCGATCTAATTATGTTCTGATAGCAGAAGCATTTGTAAAGTTACTCATTCTTATATCGGGGAAGTCACGAGATCGACCTGACCTAAATTCACCGATATAAACAAATGAGATACTGCAGAATTATGGGTACTTATGGCCTGATTAAATACTGTGTCACATCGCTCAGTCGAATACGTGGCTATGGTTGGACCACAACCTTCTTTGGAGGTGGGGCCACTTGACGTGACCTGGTGACCTCACCTGAGTTGACCCGAAGTCAAACATTTTAATAAAGGTGCGAAACAGCTGTGCCAGAAACGGTAGTGCTGCACGCCGCCATTGTCGTGATATTCCCGGGAGATTTTAAAAAAACGGGGGCGTCCCAACCCAACCCCAAACGCCTCACCCCCGGCACGACGCGGGTTAATTAAAAAACAAACAAAGTCAGACGAGTTTTGAGACAGTCCTTCAAACCGATGTTCTTGGACGTTCTGGATGCGCCAGTGGAGACAAGAGCTCAATTTAAGCCATCATATCCCCTACACCGTAAAACAAAAACACTAGCAGTTCATTTCGTGAGGCGTTTCATTTTCGACTCAAACACTATTTCGTTAGGCGAAGATAAAACAGTCGGTGCAATTAGTAATTCCTCGTCAAATTATTATTTTAATTAGTGCAGATCCAACCCATGTAATTTCACTTGCAAAGAAAAAACGGCATCTCTTGGAATGGATAACGAGTCACCGAAACTAAGAGTAGTTGTTACCTGGTGTTTACCGTCTATTGACGATTACTGCACAACTCATCTCACATATTACGCTAGACGTGAATAATTGAAATAATTATAATGCGTTTTGAAGGTCTTTTTTACTTTCGAATGATGCTCATACTACGAAAACGTGGCATATTGCTTTCGAAACGAAATATACGAAGTTCCGGCCGTCATACTACCAAGCATCGGGCTGATATCGGCTCAACGTCTGCAGGTTTTCGAGAGACACATTCATGATCGGTCGTGTCGGTCAAATGCTGGCACACAGCCCTACATGTATTCATCGGATTTGCGGTGAAATTTGTTATTCGATCGAAATATAGCTGTGGCAGCCGAGGGCACCTTTGGGCATAGGCGTAGGAACGTCATGTGAAAAGTGTGTGTGTGTGGGGGGGGGGCAGCCACCCAGGGGCCTCCCTGTTTCAAGGGGGCCCACCGGCAGGGGCGGCGGAAGCGGGGAAGGGGGAGGGGGCAGAGGGGGCAAGGTGCCCCCCCCCCCCCATCGAAAGACGTGGGGTCATGGGCGTAGGAACGTTTTGAAAAGTGTGTGTGTGTGGGGGGGGGGGGGGGGGCAGCCGCAGTGGTGGATATAGGTTTTCGAGTTGGGGGGGGGGGGGGAATTTCACTCCGTTTTGTCAGCGAAAAGTAGTTGACCGGGGTGGGGAGGGGGTGGCGTCGGGTCGTCAAAACGAAAGAGTCGTTGACTGTAGGGGAGGGGTAAATGTCTTCCCAGAACAAAAATAACAACCTCCCAGAACGTGTTTTTTTTTTGGGGGGGGGGAGGGGGGGCAAAAACATACATTTGCCTTCCGATTTTACGTGTTTTGTTTTTGTTTGGGGGGGATTGCCTTATTTGCCATAACGTAGATCCGCCACTGGCCAGCCGTAAAACTATTTCCACTTTAAAAATGGTGAAAAGTTATTTGTGGTGACCTCACACTTCATCTCCGGCTAAGTGGTTGACGAGTATCCAAAATAGGTGATGGCAATTTAGGGTTGTGAATTCAGTGTTTCTGACACTGTTAACCCGCTCTCCGCTGGGGTCTCCAGCGGCCAGCCGAACACCTGGGTGGGGGTGGGGGGGGGGGGGGGCAGATTCTGCCCCTCGTTATCTTCCGAACTAATAATCGCAGCGAGACGCGCAAGGCGGCGCAGTTTTACGAGCAGTTTTATCCGAACTTAAAGGAAATAGTTCACCTTCAACATGGGTTTTGAACTGAGATAGCAGTTTTGTAGCCCGTGTTGGGAAACCCCTATCTGCAAGTTTTCTGGACTGAAAAGACTCTCCAGCCGAATATATTTGATTTTTTGGCGAATGCATGTGGTGCTGACGGTAGCCCGGGCAGAGGCACCGCACTGCTGCACCGCACTGCATTCCGCATATACCATCAGCGCATCAGTCAATCAACTTGCAGCTGGTGCTAGCAAGCGAACCGCCGGCCGCCAGTTGGCACTTCTCTAATGCGAGTCTATCCTTACGCGACTACTTTCGAATCTGATTGGCTGAGCCATTTTTTCCATTCGCGTGACGTCGGGACTCTGACTCAAATAGTATGTATATAGTTTTGATAAAATGAATAATTTACGACCTTCTGTCCTGAATCGGCGCGATGTATGACCATTTTTGACAATATACATATATATTGTATTTCAAGATATAATCAAACCGTGTTTGAAAAAAATGTTCCAAGGTGAACGATTTCCTTTAAAAGCCCGAACCAATGCGAGTGATTGAAGGGGGAAAATCGCTCAAAAGTGAGGGGGCCAGTTATCATTGTTGGACCCCCTGGCTAAAAAGTGGGGCATATGGCCCCTAAGCCCTTCCCTGCGCGAGGTCGTGAGTTAATAGTTATTCTCCCAACTTCAAGGTATTCATTTCAAACCAATAGCCGTGATCGATGAGGGGATATATTGCTCGAAAGTGAAGGGGACAGTTATTATTGTTGGCCCCCAGCCTAAAACTGGGGGACCATGCCGGATGCCCCTCCCCCGTCCCCGTTCGGCGTTCATACGCATATGATTGTGAAGTTGTGAATTAATTATTGTTCTGCCATTAAAGGGAAATAATGACCTTTTGATTTTGTGAGCAACAATTTCTTTGGCTACCGTTATGGTATTAAAATGATTTGATCTAAATTAAAAAAAAAAAAAAAATATTCCCTAAATCAAAGTTGGAAGTTTGGGAAAATTAATGATCGGTATTTTCCCTCCACTATTGGAAAGCGACACATCTGGCGACACGCTTTTGTAGGTATCAATCTGTTCAACGTTGTTGAATGGGCACTTCGAAACAAATCACCGACACTAAATAGGTCGCCGTCGACGTGCATCGATGAGCTTCCGATTGAATTGGCAGTTTTTGTTTTAAATGGTTGTTAATTGTAAAGGATGGTCGGGTATATAATCACAACAAGCAGAACGCAAAATATATTTTCCACACCATTGCGTAAAAAAGCGATACGGGAATAGCCCGGACCACACCATTGCGTAAAAAAGAATACGGGAATAGCCCGGAGTTTGATGGAAACCGAAAAGTACTTGGCCAGAACCGGTCGTTAAAAGTGTGGAATGCTTATCAAGATTAAATTGAAATATCTCTCGGAAGGAATCTGTATATGCAAAATGCGATGAATTTACATCATATTTTGACCTCTTCTGTCGATTAAGTGCTAACTCCATTTTTGTGTGTGGGAAAAGGTCATTATTTCCCTTTAAAGGCATTCATATCGAACCAATATCAGTGATTGAAGAATTATAAATCGCTCAAAAGTAGGGAGCAGTTAATATCGTTCGATCCTCACCCTAAAAAGTGGGGCATTGGCCACCCCGGCCACCCGGTTCTTACAATTATGGACTATTTCATTGCGGGTTGTAAATTAATCATTATTTTCGCAACTTTAAAGCATTCATATCAAACAAATAGCAGTGATCGGAGGAGGAGAAATCGTTCAAAAGTAGGGGGAGCAGTAAACATTGCTGCCCCCAGCCTGAAAAGTGTATGGGGGGCATGCCCCCCCCCCCCTCCCCGTTCCTACGCCTATGCCTTTGGGGAGGCTGAGGGCCACCCCAAAAGTATATAAATGGGACATATGCTTAAAAATCAATGCAGCCATATCGAAATAAAAGACAAACACCTAAAAACTTCACGAAGGAGAGAAACATTGCTTCGCCGATATTCCCCCGGTTTCGTGGTGTGATGTGATGAAGGTGGAATTGGATAGTCTATGTTCCTAGAACCAACGAATTCATCAGAAGCTGGGTTGTCAACGGTCCACGGATCACCGCGGATGAAACCTGCATGTGGCAGCTGCGATGTGCATCATCTGAGGCCAGAAGCCAGAGAGGATCCAGAACGGCAACATAAGTTGGGTTGGGGCGAAATCTAAAAAAGCGTAAACAAATACGTCAATTTTTGGCTGATTGCAGGCGGTTTTGGGGGCTTGGCCCTCCTCCCCCCCCCTTGGATCCGCCAGTGGCCAGAAAACATTGAGGGGGCGGAGTGCACCGTTGGGCGGGGTGAACTCAATGGGGCCGAGGGCCACCCCGAAAGTATATAAATCGACACCTATGGTCCACGCCAATATCGAACCGACGCGACGAGGGGGCGGATATCGGTCCTCAAGATCTCCAAAGCTACGCTAGGTAGCTGCAAACAGTGATTTACTGGTTTTAAGTTGAAAGCATGCTTCAGTGACGCGTTTATCTATTTTACAGACCGTAAATTTGTATTTTTACCTACGAATTGTGCTCTCACGGGGTGGGGAGAGGGGGAAGATGTGGTCAAGGGGGGGGGGGGGGGCAGCTAGCAATCACGCGGGGGAATTTGACCACCCCCTCCCCAGTTAACATGTTATCAGAGGCCATGGGTAGCATGGCTTAATCAGTCGTCAGAATATCGGTGGAACCAGTTTTAAATAACATGATTTGAATGGATATTGGATATATAAATGAAATATAATGAAAGATGAATATAGTATAGGTACACATGAAATAAAACATCTCGAAAAGCGGAAAGTTTACCGGTCGGAAAATTTGCAATGAGGAAGAACCGTTATTGCGGTATCTCGGACTCATCCAAGCTGTACGTCTACTCTACAGCAGAGTAGCCATAGACAAGCGTGCCTTTGTGCCACATCTAATGCACAATGCACATGTTATCAATATTGGAAGACCTGCTGATCACAGGGTTAAGCCTAAGCGCAAGCCGCGATCTCAAACCCTTTTTTTAAATGATTAACACGATCAAATTAAAGGGAGTGTGCCTACTGTTTTGGAATGTCCAAAATATTGTTTTCATACGGTAAGTAGGTATTGGTTTGATTGTTGTGTATGATGCAATTCACATCTGGAGCCCCTTTAGTTGAATTTTCACTTATATTGTTTTTTTGCTTATTTTTGTTTCGATATCTATAAAACGATCGTCACTATGGTGATGTTATGTAGAACGGCGCACATAAGGCAATACAATTACGGTCACATCATGCAAGATAGAAAGACAAGTTTTGCACAACACGTTCTTGCCACTGTAAACTCTATTATGTGCAAGTTTCGTAGCTCTAAATTGATATCTTCTTCAAAAAATGGTCATCGGCCATCATCGAAACGGCCATCATCGAAAAACATGATGGCCGTCATGTTTCTGTTCGGCTGCTGTCAGCGTGCACGAGCTGTTTTGTTGAATTGCTGTTGGCCGGCGCTAACAATATGCTAGTAGTTTAATCGATAGTTGCAGTGCTTCTAGTAGCGGAAGCCCTCTGGAGTCTACCTCATAACTTTTTGCTCCCAGCAAGTTCCTGGAGTCTTTGGAATATCTCAACAACTAGGGCGAATCTGGAGAAACGAAGTCATGGGTTAATTCAGAAAATTATGTTCTATAGACCAGTGCCAAAGCGATGTGAGTAGGCACACTCCCTTTCAACTGGATCGTCTGTGAAAATCAAAGTGAAATGATGCATGCACGACTTGGAAGAATTATTTCATATCAGTGTAGAGTAAGGTAATATACGAGGCAAGAAGAAGACTAATGACAAATATTTACCGGTCGGTACATTATTAATTTCCAAGCATCGCTTAGGAAAAAATAGCATCTATGCATGTGTACAGAGTACATGATGTGTAAAGGAAATACATATCAACCTGCGGTGCTCTTCCATGCGTCCTCAGGAAATAAAACGGTGCAGCATCGCTGGTAACCTAATTAGAAAGTAACGTGCCGATCGATCCAGATGACGTCGCCAGCAGCGCTGGACATCAGTGACGTCACTCAACAGCCCTGGCCCGTGTGACGTCACCCAGCAGCGCCCGGCATTGACCCGCCCGATCGAACCGGTGGTTAGAAGCCGTGGAAGCGCTGGCGATCCAGTTAGCTGGCCGGTACACACAGGTCTGAAGGCCGGGGTGTGGTGCAGGGGAGATGGCCCGACGAAGCCACATACATAGCCGCGCCACTGCGGCCCTGGCAGAGCAATGCACAGTGCGAAAGAGGTGTAAAGAACGGCGAAGACGGAGTTTGCTGTGCATGTGCAATCCATGCTGAGGCGGCACCATCGCAAATTAAGTGAAGAGACTCATCAAGCCGCTCCTGCTGGAATCGGAGAAGTTGGAGCTAATGTCTATCCCTATATGAACGACTGCAGTGTTGATTTATATGTTACGATTGAAGAACACATTAGAAACAGGTTTACGAACTACACAAAAGGATATTGGCCGTTAACTTCTCTACTATAGAGAAAAATAACAATAGGGATTAGTCGTACAAATAAATAAATAAAATAGGATAATCAGATCAGATAAGAGCGGTTCGCGTGCACGACAAATTAGAAACAAACGGCAATGCATTGCTATACTGAAAATACCGTGCTTTTTAAGGATGCACTGTTTCCGATATTACCTTTGACCAGTCCAGACAAGCCAGCAAAGGAGAAGAAAGAGAGAGAGAGAGCGAGAGAGAAAGAGAGCGAGAGACAGAGACAGGGAAGATGGAAGCCATACGAAATTAACCAGTACCCACCCACCTCCTCTGAACAGTACAAGGAACATCACAGGCTGCACAACATAAATACACATTGTACTGGGTAACAACTTCATATCAACGCCAACCTACATAGCCGCGTGAAGATGCAGTGATAGCTCCTGATTACACACTACCCGCGTGAGACCTAACATCAAAAGGCAAACATGGTGGTATAGCAGTGTCCTAAGATTGCAAGATTTGGGTGGAAAACGACACCCTGTGAGTAATATTTTTCCACTCTTTTCCCCGGTTTTACTGTGAATTTTCCACTCCCTAAATCAAGATGTATTGGATAACTATGACCTTAACACTGATATTACCAATGCTAATAGTAACCTGTGAATGACAAAGAAAAACAGGTTAGGAAAGTATTGCCACTTGTAACAGCTGATTCTGATGGGAGAGTTTTGGCAAAGCCGATTACATCATAAGGTCTTTTTTAGTCTGAATTTCTCACTCTTTATGGTTATTTTTAGGCCGAATTTTCCACTCAGCACCCTGGCTTTAAAGCAATCCTAGGACCCTGTGGTATAGTTACAATACCATTGGAAATAAACGGGTTACGCTTATATATATATATATATATATATATATATATATATATATATATATATATATATATATATATATATATATATATATATATATATGTACATATATATATATATATATATATATATATATATATATATATATATATATATATATATATATATATATATATATATATATATATATATATATATATATATAAATATATATATATATATATATATATATATATATATATATATATATATATATATATATATATATATATATATATATATATATATATATATATATATATATATATATATATATATATATATATATATATATATATATATATATATATATATATATATATATATATATATATATATATATATATATATATATATATATATATATATATATATATATATATATATATATATATATATATATATATATATATATATATATATATATATATATATATATATATATATATATATATATATATATATATATATATATATATATATATATATATATATATATATATATATATACATATATGTATATATATGTATATATGTGTGCGTGTGTGCGTGTGCGTGTGCGTGTGTGCGTGTGCGTGTGTGTGTGTGTGTGTGTGTGTGTGTGTGTGTGTGTGTGTGTGTATGTGTGTGTGTGTGTGTATGTGTGTAATGTGGTGTAAGTGATGTAACTACTGACCACTAACGACCTACATATATACGAAAATAATACGCATGATTGTATAAGGCGTGACGGCAACTATCGCTCCTCTATCCCAACCAACACTACCGAGAATACTGGGCTGTTCGCTAATGCGTTTGCATAGCCGAATATCTACAGAAAGGTGTGGAAGCAGTCATGCGAGAGGTGGATCGACCGAGAGGCAGCAGCTTGATTAGGAAGTGGTACCGGCCTATACAACATGCCTGGCACTGAGTGAACAGCCACCATCAAACGGCATTTTGATATTTTGATCCTATGTAATAAAGTAAAGGGAATGTTTCACCTTGTAAAGGTTATACAAAATATTATCTCATGCGAAATCCACGGATCTGACATCGATAGATCCGCATGCTTGGATTTCCATCCCAGGATCCGTTTTTGTATTCATTGGGCACGTGAATGCTATTGAGCACGTGTTCCAAGAATCGCTGCTAACGCAAATATTGCCGCAGTAAGCAATTGTATAATAATGTGATCTTTATCAGTAATTTTAAGTGAAACCTTTAAGCGGAACCCGCTGGACAGCCCCGCTGGACAGACCCGCTGCAGAACGTATGGCGTACACAGACCCGCTGCAGAACGTATGGCGTACAGACATCGCTGGACAGCCCCGCTGGACAGACCCGCTGCAGAACGTATGGCGTACAGACATCGCTGGACAGCCCCGCTGGACAGACCCGCTGCAGAACGTATGGCGTACACAGACCCGCTGCAGAACGTATGGCGTACAGACATCGCTGGACAGCCCCGCTGGACAGACCCGCTGCAGAACGTATGGCGTACACAGACCCGCTGCAGAACGTATGGCGTACACAGACCCGCTGCAGAACGTATGGCGTACAGACATCGCTGGACAGCCCCGCTGGACAGACCCGCTGCAGAACGTATGGCGTACAGACATCGCTGGACAGCCCCGCTGGACAGACCCGCTGCAGAACGTATGGCGTACAGACATCGCTGGACAGCCCCGCTGGACAGACCCGCTGCAGAACGTATGGCGTACAGACCCGCTGCAGAACGTATGGCGTACAGACATCGCTGGACAGCCCCGCTGGACAGACCCGCTGCAGAACGTATGGCGTACACAGACCCGCTGCAGAACGTATGGCGTACAGACATCGCTGGACAGCCCCGCTGGACAGACCCGCTGCAGAACGTATGGCGTACACAGACCCGCTGCAGAACGTATGGCGTACACAGACCCGCTGCAGAACGTATGGCGTACAGACATCGCTGGACAGCCCCGCTGGACAGACCCGCTGCAGAACGTATGGCGTACAGACATCGCTGGACAGCCCCGCTGGACAGACCCGCTGCAGAACGTGTATGGCGTACAGACATCGCTGGACAGCCCCGCTGGACAGACCCGCTGCAGAACGTGTATGGCGTACAGACATCGCTGGACAGCCCCGCTGGACAGACCCGCTGCAGAACGTATGGCGTACAGACATCGCTGGACAGCCCCGCTGGACAGACCCGCTGCAGAACGTATGGCGTACAGACCCGCTGCAGAACGTATGGCGTACACAGACCCGCTGCAGAACGTATGGCGTACAGACATCGCTGGACAGCCCCGCTGGACAGACCCGCTGCAGAACGTATGGCGTACACAGACCCGCTGCAGAACGTATGGCGTACAGACATCGCTGGACAGCCCCGCTGGACAGACCCGCTGCAGAACGTATGGCGTACAGACCCGCTGCAGAACGTATGGCGTACAGACATCGCTGGACAGCCCCGCTGGACAGACCCGCTGCAGAACGTATGGCGTACACAGACCCGCTGCAGAACGTATGGCGTACAGACCCGCTGCAGAACGTGTGGCGTACAGACATCGCTGGACAGCCCCGCTGGACAGACCCGCTGCAGAACGTATGGCGTACAGACCCGCTGCAGAACGTATGGCGTACAGACCCGCTGCAGAACGTATGGCGTACAGACCCGCTGCAGAACGTATGGCGTACAGACATCGCTGGACAGCCCCGCTGGACAGACCCGCTGCAGAACGTATGGCGTACAGACCCGCTGCAGAACGTATGGCGTACAGACCCGCTGCAGAACGTATGGCGTACAGACATCGCTGGACAGCCCCGCTGGACAGACCCGCTGCAGAACGTATGGCGTACACAGACCCGCTGCAGAACGTATGGCGCACAGACCCGCTGCAGAACGTATGGCGTACACAGACCCGCTGCAGAACGTATGGCGTACACAGACCCGCTGCAGAACGTATGGCGTACACAGACCCGCTGCAGAACGTATGGCGTACACAGACCCGCTGCAAAACGTATGGCGTACAGACATCGCTGGACAGCCCCGCTGGACAGACCCGCTGCAGAACGTATGGCGTACAGACATCGCTGGACAGCCCCGCTGGACAGACCCGCTGCAGAACGTATGGCGTACAGACATCGCTGGACAGCCCCGCTGGACAGACCCGCTGCAGAACGTATGGCGTACAGACATCGCTGGACAGCCCCGCTGGACAGACCCGCTGCAGAACGTATGGCGTACAGACATCGCTGGACAGCCCCGCTGGACAGACCCGCTGCAGAACGTATGGCGTACAGACATCGCTGGACAGCCCCGCTGGACAGACCCGCTGCAGAACGTATGGCGTACACAGACCCGCTGCAGAACGTATGGCGTACAGACCCGCTGCAGAACGTATGGCGTACAGACATCGCTGGACAGCCCCGCTGGACAGACCCGCTGCAGAACGTGTGGCGTACAGACATCGCTGGACAGCCCCGCTGGACAGACCCGCTGCAGAACGTATGGCGTACAGACATCGCTGGACAGCCCCGCTGGACAGACCCGCTGCAGAACGTATGGCGTACACAGACCCGCTGCAGAACGTATGGCGTACAGACCCGCTGCAGAACGTATGGCGTACAGACATCGCTGGACAGCCCCGCTGGACAGACCCGCTGCAGAACGTGTGGCGTACAGACATCGCTGGACAGCCCCGCTGGACAGACCCGCTGCAGAACGTGTATGGCGTACAGACATCGCTGGACAGCCCCGCTGGACAGACCCGCTGCAGAACGTATGGCGTACAGACCCGCTGCAGAACGTATGGCGTACACAGACCCGCTGCAGAACGTATGGCGTACAGACATCGCTGGACAGCCCCGCTGGACAGACCCGCTGCAGAACGTATGGCGTACACAGACCCGCTGCAGAACGTATGGCGTACAGACATCGCTGGACAGCCCCGCTGGACAGACCCGCTGCAGAACGTATGGCGTACAGACCCGCTGCAGAACGTATGGCGTACACAGACCCGCTGCAGAACGTATGGCGTACAGACATCGCTGGACAGCCCCGCTGGACAGACCCGCTGCAGAACGTATGGCGTACACAGACCCGCTGCAGAACGTGTGGCGTACAGACCCGCTGCAGAACGTGTGGCGTACAGACCCGCTGTACAGACCCGCTGCAGAACGTGTGGCGTACAGACATCGTCATGACGGGTCACCGACGTTTTATTTACACGCTCTGTGATTTCTATAGGTATGCCCTATAAGTCCAACTTTTAAAAATGTATGTATGTAAGTTTATACGGAACGAGTTTCCGGGCGATCAGGGAAGAGTTAATAGGTTTTGAACCTGATTTACAGGACTGTTATCTTAATTTTGAGCAACTCATTAAAGGTAAAACATTCCCTTTAAATCGAAGTGAAAAAACAACTGAACAAGAGAATGCTAGTAATTTAAAATCGCAGAATAACGAGGCAATACAATTAATTAATGAATGCCAGTGAACGTTCGACTCCGGTGCATAAAACTAGTCACTGACATTACCCATCAATCAACCACATGCAACAAGAACCACATCCGACTAGACAGATATCACAGCTGCAATACTGACATGCAGTCGAGCCGGGACCGTGAGCAAGTGCAGGCAGGGGCGGCGGACGGCTGGCGAATCTCTGAACATGCCGCTCCTTCAGCTGCGAACCACTAGTCCTGCGCCACGCTGGCGACGCAGAGCTGCAGGTCGTGGAAGTCCCAATAGGAGGTGAAGTGGAAGGCCATGTTGGACAGTACCATGCACGTTTCGAAAATGGCGAACAGTGAATACACTCCAGGCTCGCAGTAAGTGTTGTGTCGCACGAAGAGGTACATGGCCGTCATCAGACTGAAGGCGTTGAAGGCGAGCAGGCGCTGCTTCCACCGCAGCGAGATCTGCTCGTGCGGCGAGGGCGGCGCGGCGCGGCACCGCGCCAGAAGCGCCGTCAGCAGCATCATGTACGCCTCCGACGCGGCGATGAACACGATGAACGACACCTTGTGCAGCGTGTAGTGCTCCATCGACCCGACGAACGACACGCCCGAGATGCCAGCCTGTTCGAGGCCGTAGAGCGCCAGGCAGGCGGTGGCCAGCCGGCGGCAGCGCGGCGACTGGCGCAGCACGCGCGCCAGATGCGCGTGCGTCAGGTAGCCGAGCAGCACGCGTGGCGCCAGGTGCAGCGCCAGCAGCGCGCGCCAGATGAACTTCTGCGGCGAGAACTTGCCGGCAGCGGAGGAGATGGACGGGAAGAAGTTGAATACCAGACAGTGCGTCTGGTTGGCCACGTCGAAGTGCATGTAGAGTGAGAGCGCGTAGCAGAGCGTGAGCGCCAGCAGCGGTAGGAGGACGGTGGCAGCGGCCAGGTGGCGCACCAGCACCACCGGGGTCAGCTTACTCATGGCGGGGGAGACGCAGCCGCCGGCCGGGTCGCAGCGTCTGAGGTGTCGGTAGTGGATTACAGACCCTTGGAAGACCAGCCGGCTCTGCAGCCAGAGAGAACGCCAGTCGAACTTAGAAATGTGTCCAGTGTGCTGGGGATGGACGGTGCGCAAAGACGAAGTGCGCGCTGCCAAGTCAAACTTCCTAGTCGCGAACAGTTAGGCATGAACAAACGCTTGGTCGCATGAAGACACGAACAGCATCAATCAACGGGGCCGTTGTTGTGATACAAATTATTCGCTAAGCCAATTATGCACACGTTATGCACCAATTATGCATAGCAAGTCGGGGTAAGTCGGGCAGCGTGACGTTTCGAAACTGTGTGGAACTTTAATTCGTTAACTGTCAATGGAACAGACCCGATATTGACAGTCATAGGGTCCAATCAAACCACCTCGTTAAACTTATTTAGGTTGTTCTCAGACAAGAGCGTGCAAATTGTGGATTTGATCGTAGAATTAACATGGAATGACCTGGCAGCAAGACAATATCGCACAATTACTTTGGACAGCTGATTCATGCTCAGCTTTTCAGCCTTTTTAGTGCATACATTACTGGAAATGTGCGCATGACGGGATCGATAGGCAGCAATAAACGGCGGGAGTCATCAGTTCACTGTGCAGATATGTATATCTATCGGATCGTTGGCAGGGTTTATGTTGAACCTAATAGCTTTACCCGCGCCCCGGTGGGCCTCTGAGACAACTTCGCCCTGGCGGGGGGGGGGGTCAATATGATCCCCCCCCCCCCACACACACACTAACTCGAAAACTAAAAGGGCTAGAAAGACATGGAGCAAAGCGTTCGAAAGCTCTCGAGGACATTCTCGAAGTTACTTCGGGATTTTTTTTTCCTCAATATTGGTCAATATTTTTGTCAATCAGGTCAATATTGAGGTTACCAGAGATCATCAAAGGTAAAAATTTCCAAGTTTAGGACTTTGCTCCAGAAACCCCCAAATATCTCGGGAACTATCGGGAACATCATATATGATATGATGAACAAACGGGAAAACATTCGAAAGCTCATGAAAAATGCAATCGGCATTGGTGCCATCAAATTGTAGCTAATTGGTCAATAGTTTAGGCTCCAGAGAACAAACAAACAAACCAAAGGTCATGAAGGCATTTTATTTCAAAAAGTGTTTCGTTAATAACTTTTAGCGGTTAAACATACAGCAATAATGTTAACTAACACCATCGTGTTTGTCTCGTCTAGACGCTTCGAAATGCATTAACACGCGCACTGATAGGGGGGGGGGGGGGGGTTGATTCCCCCCCCCCCTCCGGTTTGTCATGCATAGCGGAAAACAGCGGCGCGCAGCGCTAAAATTTGGCACAACTGTTTGCGCATCAATTATCCACACGGTGTCAAATTTGTTACCTCGGGTCATCTCAAGTCAGGTCACCAGGTCAAGTTAAGTGACCCCACCTCAAAAAGTTTGCGGTCGTGCCACAGCCAAAGTTGTCGACCAAACGGTTTGAAACTCATAGGATGTCATCAGGTGATAAGTACCTACAATTCGTTTATTTCGATTTTGTTGTATATCGGTAACCGTAAGAGTTGACCTTAATCTGACCTTGACCTGACCTCAGGTCAGGTCAATTTTTGGATATGACCTAACTAGGTCACCCAATATATGATTAAATGCGTCTCGGCAAGACAAATGCAATGGTGAAATATGTTTTACTCTATCGTGCTTCTGTCAAAATTTCTTCCTTAAAACAAATATAAAATTTTTGGAATGTTTCAAATTAAATGGCTTCTGCTGACCTAATTATGGATCTTAGATCAATTTTGATGGAACCTTAGTGACAGAAAATTCCATTTTCTTTCGAACGTTTTTTTCTGCACGTCGCCTAGCTCTTTTAGTTATCGAGATATAGACGGTTTTATCAAGGACACTCATATATAGCCAAATTTGACCTTTGGTGACCTCAATATTAACCTGACCTAAAATGTCTTAATTTTTCGATAGCTTGCCTCGAGCTATCTAACGACGTTTTCCGCTTGTCGCTACGTTACGTGGTTTTTGAGATCTTAGGGGAGGAGAATTTACCCCCCCCCCCTCCGCAGTTCGTGGTTGGCGCAAACCCCAGCAGTGCACGTGTTAATGGTGACCTGATAAGGTCAACTTCAAAATTTGACCTCAGGTCAATGCTATTTGGTGATCTAGGTAAGTCATGTTGCATAAGGGGCAAACACGTCCTGGTGACCTAAGATGACCTCAGCTGACCTTGTAGAGGGAACCAAGCAATATGTTGCACCTTGGTCATCAATAATGAGCTAAAATAACATGATTCTGAAAGAATTGGCCTGATCTAATTCATATTCTCTGAATAGGAAGCATTTGCATATTTTCCCATTGACTTATAATGGGGATTGGGGTGGTCACGAAATTGACCTGACCTTAGGTCACCGAT
>JAXIVJ010005673.1:0-72252 GCA_036785665.1 Chirona hameri
GGTATAGGTATAGGTATAGGTATAGGTATAGGTATAGAGGTATAGGTATAGGTATAGGTATTAAGGTATAGGTATAGGTATAGGTATAGGTATAGGTATAGGTATAGGTATAGGTATAGGTATAGTATAGGTATAGGTATAGGTATAGGTATAGGTATAGGTATAGGTATAGGTATAGGTATAGGTATAGGTATAGGTATAGGTATAGGTATAGGTATAGGTATAGGTATAGGTATAGGTATAGGTATAGGTATAGGTATAGGTATAGGTATAGGTATAGGTATAGGTATAGGTATAGGTATAGGTATAGGTATAGGTATAGGTATAGGTATAGGTATAGGTATAGGTATAGGTATAGGTATAGGTATAGGTATAGGTATAGGTATAGGTATAGGTATAGGTATAGGTATAGGTATAGGTATAGGTATAGGTATAGGTATAGGTATAGGTATAGGTATAGGTATAGGTATAGGTATAGGTATAGGTATAGGTATAGGTATAGGTATAGGTATAGGTATAGGTATAGGTATAGGTATAGGTATAGGTATAGGTATAGGTATAGTATAGGTATAGGTATAGGTATAGGTATAGGTATAGGTATAGGTATAGGTATAGGTATAGGTATAGTATAGGTATAGGTATAGGTATAGGTATAGGTATAGGTATAGGTATAGGTATAGGTATAGGTATAGGTATAGGTATAGGTATAGGTATAGGTATAGGTATAGGTATAGGTATAGTATAGGTATAGGTATAGGTATAGGTATAGGTATAGGTATAGGTATAGGTATAGGTATAGGTATAGGTATAGGTATAGGTATAGTATAGGTATAGGTATAGGTATAGGTATAGGTATAGGTATAGGTATAGTATAGGTATAGGTATAGGTATAGGTATAGGTATAGGTATAGGTATAGGTATAGGTATAGGTATAGGTATAAGTATAGGTATAGGTATAAGTATAGGTATAGTATAGGTATAAGTATAGGTATAAGTATAGTATAGTATAAGTATAGGTATAAGTATAGGTATAAGTATAGGTATAAGTATAGGTATAAGTATAGGTATAAGTATAGGTATAAGTATAGGTATAAGTATAGGTATAAGTATAGGTCATAAGTATAGGTATAAGTATAGGTATAAGTATAGGTATAAGTATAGAAGTATAGTAAGATAGGTATAAGTATAGGTATAAGTATAGGTATAAGTATAGGTATAAGTATAGGTATAAGTATAGGTATAAGTATAGGTATAAGTATAGGTATAAGTATAGGTATAAGTATAGGTATAAGTATAGGTATAAGTATAGTATAAGTATAGGTATAAGTATAGGTATAAGTATAGGTATAAGTATAGGTATAAGTATAGGTATAAGTATAGGTATAAGTATAGGTATAAGTATAGGTATAAGTATAGGTATAAGTATAGGTATAAGTATAGGTATAAGTATAGGTATAAGTATAGGTATAAGTATAGGTATAAGTATAGGTATAAGTATAGGTATAAGTATAGGTATAAGTATAGGTATAAGTATAGGTATAAGTATAGGTATAAGTATAGGTATAAGTATAGGTATAAGTATAGGTATAAGTATAGGTATAAGTATAGGTATAAGTATAGGTATAAGTATAGTATAAGTATAGGTATAAGTATAGGTATAAGTAGTATAAGTATAGGTATAAGTATAGGTATAAGTATAGGTATAAGTATAGGTATAAGTATAGGTTAGTATAGGTATAGGTATAGGTATAGGTATAGGTATAGGTATAGGTATAGTAAGTATAGGTATAGGTATAGGTATAGGTATAGGTATAGGTATAGTATATATGTATATATGTATGTATATATGTATATATGTATATATAGTATATATGTATATATGTATATATGTATATATGTATATATGTATGTATGTATGTATATATGTATATATGTATATATGTATATATGTATATCTGTATGATATATGTATAGTATGTATGTATATATGTATATATGTATATAATGTATATATGTATATATGTATATATGTATATATGTATATATGTATATATGTATATATGTATATAGTATATATGTATATATGTATATATGTATATATGTATATATGTATATATGTATATATGTATATATGTATATATGTATATATGTATATATGTATATATGTATATATGTATATATGTATATATGTATATATGTATATATGTATATATGTATATATGTATATATGTATATATGTATATATGTATATATGTATATATGTATATATGTATATATGTATATATGTATATATGTATATATGTATATATGTATATATATATGTATATATGTATATATGTATATATGTATATATGTATATATGTATATATGTATATATGTATATATGTATATATGTATATATGTATATATGTATATATGTATATATGTATATATGTATATATGTATATATGTATATATGTATATATGTATATATGTATATATGTATATATGTATATATGTATATATGTATATATGTATATATGTATATATGTATATATGTATATATGTATATATGTATATATGTATATATGTATATATGTATATATGTATATATGTATATATGTATATATGTATATATGTATATATGTATATATGTATATATGTATATATGTATATATGTATATATGTATATATGTATATATGTATATATGTATATATGTATATATGTATATATGTATATATGTATATATGTATATATGTATATATGTATATATGTATATATGTATATATGTATATATGTATATATGTATATATGTATATATGTATATATGTATATATGTATATATGTATATATGTATATATGTATATATGTATATATGTTATATGTATATATGTATATATGTATATATGTATATATGTATATATGTATATATGTATATATGTATATATGTATATATGTATATATGTATATATGTATATATGTATATATGTATATATGTATATATGTATATATGTATATATGTATATATGTATATATGTATATATGTATATATGTATGTATATATATATATATATGTATATATATATACTATATATATATATATATATATATATATATATATATATATATATATATATATATATATATATATATATATATATATATATATATATATATATATATATATATATATATATATATATATATATATATATATATATATATATATATAGAGATATAGATATATAGAGATATAGATATATAGAGATATAGAGATATAGAATAGAGATATAGAGATATAGAGATATAGAGATATAGAGATATAGAGATATAGAGATATAGAGATATAGAGATATAGATATAGAGATATAGAGATATAGAGATATAGAGATATAGAGATATAGAGATATAGAGATATAGAGATATAGAGATATAGAGATATAGAGATATAGAGATATAGAGATATAGAGATATAGAGATATAGAGATATAGAGATATAGAGATATAGAGATATAGAGATATAGAGATATAGAGATATAGAGATATAGAGATATAGATAGAGATAGAGAGATAGAAGAGATAGAGATATAGAGATATAGAGATATAGAGATATAGAGATATAGAGATATAGAGATATAGAGATATAGAGATATAGAGATATAGAGATATAGAGATATAGAGATATAGAGATATAGAGATATAGAGATATAGAGATATAGAGATATAGAGATATAGAGATATAGAGATATAGAGATATAGAGATATAGAGATAGAGATAGAGATAGAGATAGAGATAGAGATAGAGATAGAGATAGAGATAGAGATAGAGATAGAGATAGAGATAGAGATAGAGATAGAGATAGAGATAGAGATAGAGATAGAGATAGAGATAGAGATAGAGATAGAGATAGAGATAGAGATAGAGATAGAGATAGAGATAGAGATAGAGATAGAGATAGAGATAGAGATAGAGATAGAGATAGAGATAGAGATAGAGATAGAGATAGAGATAGAGATAGAGATAGAGATATATATATATATATATTATATATATATATATATATATATATATATATATATATATATATATATATACATATAGTGTCGCCGTCTCACAGCACTACTGGAGTTCTCAGTCTCGGCGTCTCGTCCACTTCAAAGAGGTAAGTGCGTCTTGATATGCATTTAACAATTTGGAACAGAACAATAACAAAATGAACAATACAGCTGATCAGATTCAAGCGTGACCGTCCGATCCCCTGCTCGGCTGCCCGCCGCGGCTCGACTCCCCGCCCGGCGCCGCGCCCGGCCGCCAGGTCACGGTGCTGACGTCATACGCCCGGAGGCCACGGTCGGTCCACCGCCGGCCGCCGCCCAGCGCCGCCGATCGGATCACGGTACAGTACATCACATTAGTACACCACATTTATTCCCCTCCTTTTAGGGAAACCCAAACGGTCAGGAGACTGCACAATCCGCCCCGACCGTGTCGCCACCGTAGTCTTCGCATCAGTCCGCGCGCCGGACGCACCACCAGAACGCACAGGCGCAGCCGCTCCAGTCTCGCCACCATCGGAGGCAACTGCTTCTCGACGTGCCTCCACGTCCTCCGTGTCGCTGGCACCCGAGCCACCAGGATCGTCGGATCCGCCGCAGTCTCCACCGCCCGCGTCGGTCGCGACGCTCTCCGCGACAGAGTCCCTGTCGCTCGAGCTGGAGTCGTCTGCGTCAGCCCCAGAGTAGCGAGCAGTCGGACCGACCGCCTCAGCCGCTCCAGCATCAGGAACGTCTGGAGCGCTGGCGAGTCGTTCGGCGTGCACCCGCGTCCCGTCGTCCAGTCGGTACGTCGCCGCGCCGGTCTGCTTCACGATGCGACGAGGCTGTGAAAAACGCGGCCGTCCCTTGCGGGGACTGGGCATCAGTTTACAGCGTACCCAATCACCAGGGCCAAACTGCGGTACACGAACACCGTTACGTTTGTCCCACCACGCCTTCTGCTTCTGCTGCTGACGTCCAACACGGCCCCTCACAGTCGCGTCATCAGTACGTCCCACATGTGCAGAAGCTGCGTCCAACTTGGTACGAAGCACACGTCCATGCAACAATTCAGAAGGGCTTTTACCGGTAGTAGCGTGCGGCGTAGCCCTGTAGTTCATGAGGTAGTTACGGATGAACGTTGTCCGGTCCTCCCCCGCAGCATCAGCCATCTGCAGCGCCGACTTGATGCAGCGATTCACACGCTCCACCGCTCCAGATCCTGCCGGGTGATAGGGAGAGACCAGGATGTGCTCAATGCCGCACTCCTCAGGTACTCCTCGAACTTTCTGGAGGTGAAGTGGGTGCCATTATCAGACACCAGCTGGCGTGGGTAGCCTTCACGGGAAGCCACAGCGGACAGAAATTCCACGACTGCATCAGATGACGGCTCACGGACGAAGGCCATCTCCACCCACTTCGAGTAATAATCTACCAACACGATAGCATATCGCTGCTTGCGCCGGTCCCTGCATCGGCCCAATGAAGTCAATGCCCAACTTGTCCCAGGGCGCCTCAGGGAACGGAACAGGACACAGTGGTGCCTTACGTGTCTTTGCTGACTTGTCTGACGTCATACATATGTCACAGGTTTTCACGGCTGACTCAACCATAGCATCCATGCCCGGCCACCAATAGGATCCCCTCAAACGCTGCTTCGTACGCACCATGCCCTGGTGCCCATCGTGAGCATGCGTCACTAACCTTGCTTGCAGCCTGGCAGGTACTACGATCCTCCCACCTCTCAGAACCAGTCCATCCAGCAGAATCAGCTCCTCCCGGAACCGGTAGAACGGCTTCAGGTCCTCCGGTACGTCAGCGAGTCGGTGAGGCCACCTCTGCGGGATCTGGTCAGACAGGCGCATCAAAACTGGATCACCTGCAACAGCATCAGCCAGCTCAGCGCGACTGACAGCATCCACGTCAGTCGTCACAGCCGCCACGAGCTGAGACTCGTCCTCCACATGCTGTTCAGGACCTGGCAAACGAGACAGACCATCAGCTGGGTTAGAGCCACCCTTCACATGCTCAACAGTGAACGAGTAGGTCATCAACCTCGCCGCCCACCTCGACAGTCTCATGCCAGCCCTGCCTATTCCACTTGCAGTCAAGAGAGTGCGAAGAGCAGCATGGTCAGTTCGGATCACGAACTCGCGACCCCAGAGGTAGCGGTGCCATTTCTCGCAAGCCCAAACGCAAGCGAGAGCCTCTCGTTCAGTGACGCTGTAGCGACGTTGGGCTGGAGCCAGGGTACACGAGGCGAAAGCGACAACTCTCACCTTCAGGATGCAGTTGCGTCAAAACCGCACCGATGCCGACGTCGCTGGCGTCGGTGGTGACGCACGTCTCCAGCGCTGGGTCGAAGATGGCGAGCAGGCCGGAGTTCAGAATAGCATCTCTGACGTCATCCAGAGCGGCCGCCATCTCCTTCGTCCACTTGAACGCCGGCGCGTCCTTCCGCAGCTGACGGCGCAGAGGCTCCACACGGCTGCTGAAGTCCTTCACGAACTTCGAGTAGAAGCCGAGTGTTCCCAACACCGCCTGTAGCTTCTTCTTCGTCGAGGGCTGCTGCATGTCCTTCAGGCTCTGCACCCGGTCCTGTGAGACAGACACACCTCTCGCCGAGATAGTGAAACCCAATAACTGGACAGAAGACACTCGGATCTTACACTTGTCCCAGTTCAGAGTCACATTCCTCTCGTGCATCCGTCGGACCACCTGCTGCAGCCTGTCGTCATGCTCTGCCTCAGTGCTACCCCAGATAATCACATCATCAAGGTACACTTGCACACCCTCCAGGCCAGCAAGAATGCTCTCCATCATCTTTTGAAAACACTGAGGAAGCGATTTGAGGCCAAACGGACAGCGAATGTACCTCCACATCTGACCTTCGTGAAGAAACGCCGTCAGGTCTCTGGAGTCTTCGTGCAGCGTCAGCTGATGGTACGCAGAGCGCAGGTCAAGCGTCGACATCACAGCTGCTCCCTGAAGACGGTCGATCATCTCCTGCATATCAGGGATCGGATAACCGTTAGACACAACAGCCCGGTTACACTCTGTCAGATCCAAACAGACCCGTAACTTGCCTGTCTTCTTGCGGACAGCCACGGCGGGTGACAGCCAGGGCGAAGCACGAGTCTCCACCCGCTCGATGACTCCCTGCGCCTCGAGCTCCAGCAGGTGCTGCGTCACCTCCTCCCGCACCGAGTACGGCAACGACCTGAGCTTGCTCCTCAATGGCGTCACGTCCGGCTTCAGCTGCACCTTGTGCACAAAACCGCTGATGGCAGGCAGAGGCTTGACATGGTCAACCAAACAGACAGTGGTACCATTCTTCACAGCAATGTGCAACATCCTCTGCAGATCTCTGCCCAACAGAGCCATACTCGCTTCGGCAACATACACATCAGCTTGGGCAGTCTGACCAGACAATGACGTCACCGGAACAGTGATCACACCTCGAACATTGACAGCCTTCCCTCCGTAGGCACTGAGCCTCACCTTCGCTTGGCTGAGCTTGAAGTGCGACAGCTTGTTCCGGTACAGGTCCGCAGGTATCACGCTGACGGCTGCTCCCGTGTCGACCATCATGGTCACCGGCTGGCCGCCGATCTGCACCTCGTACCAGGGACAGTCAGCTGGAGCCTGCTGCTGAAGAGACAAGACCTGCACAACATTCATGTTCTTCTTAACAGTCTTTGGCTCCCCAGCCGTACAGCACTTGCGAAAATGTCCCACACCTTGACACAGGTTACAACGCTTATCTCGAGCAGGACATTGAGCATCACGAGCCCAGTGACCCTCACGACCACAGGCATGACACTTCCCAGCTCGGTTACTGGACACGCCGCGCGCGCCTCGTCCCACCTTAGCTGGAGTCTTCTTGGTGTAGGCCACTTCAACAACTGGAGTTGGTCCGGCGACAGCCGTCGAGCAGGTCTCCGTCAGGACGCCCCTCCGCTGTGATCCACGGTCTGCAGCCTCAGCGATGGCCTCCAACTTCTTCAGCGTCAGGCCGTCCTTCATGATCAGCTTATCTCTCAGCTGCTCTGAAACACATCCTTCCACGAACTGGTCACGAATCATATCGTCTCGCAGTGGGCCAAATGCGCACTTAACAGCAGCCTCCTTCAGGTTCGCCAGATATATCAATGATGACTGACCAGGCGCTTGAGTGCATCGTCGGAACCGGACACGCTCAGTCCGCACATCCGAATCCTGAACAAACAGTTTGCACAGCGTGTGTACCGTCAAGTCATACACAGACTGTGATCGAGATGCAGACTCATCCTCCCCTCCCTGAACCTCAGACTTGGCCACTGTCTCCGTGTCCAGTGCACGGAACAGACGTCGCGCCTCGGCGCCCACACAATGCAACAGCAGAGCCCTCCTCCTAGTATCAGGCCAGACATCCCATTCAGAAGCCTCTCCATACAGCACGAAGTCGGCATACCAATCCTGCCACAACCGCTTCGGCTTCTGACCTGGACTCTGCCAGTACTCACTCGGAGGAGTCGCCGAAAATGCTGCCATCCTCGTCGCCAGAAAATGTAGTGTCGCCGTCTCACAGCACTACTGGAGTTCTCAGTCTCGGCGTCTCGTCCACCTCAAAGAGGTAAGTGCGTCTTGATATGCATTTAACAATTTGGAACAGAACAATAACAAAATGAACAATACAGCTGATCAGATTCAAGCGTGACCGTCCGATCCCCTGCTCGGCTGCCCGCCGCGGCTCGACTCCCCGCCCGGCGCCGCGCCCGGCCGCCAGGTCACGGTGCTGACGTCATACGCCCGGAGGCCACGGTCGGTCCACCGCCGGCCGCCGCCCAGCGCCGCCGATCGGATCACGGTACAGTACATCACATTAGTACACCACATTATATATATATATATATATATATATATATATATATATATATATATATATATATATATATATATATATATATATATATATATATATATATATATATATATATATATATATATATATATATATATATATATATATATATATATATATATATATATATATATATATATATATATATATATATATATATATATATATATATATATATATATATATATATATATATATATATATATATATATATATATATATATATATATATATATATATATATATATATATATATATATATATTACAACTTGCGCAACTTAGGCCTAAAATGTGAGCATTCGGACGGATCACCTCTCTTGTGAATAGGGGTGACAACAGCTGTTTTCCAGCTAGCGGGCACGGTTTCAGATGCAAACGATTTATTGATGATGCGAAGTAAAATAAGACCGATGATATCGAATGACAGTTTAACAATTTTGATCGGAATATCATCATGAAGGGGCGATGCTTTGTTTGGTATTGACAAAATGACACGTTTCATCTGTTCCATGGTGATAGGGGTGAGAGTCATCGCACCCGCATTCACGCGAGGTAGGCGTGTAGGGAGGGGCGGTCGGCCTGACTGTCTGAATTCTGCAGCTATCTCGTCACGAGTTACTATACCAATAGACGTAAAATACCGGTTTATTTCGTCCGGTGTCACACTGACGGGCTGGACAGACTTTCCACATTTTGGTGGAATGACGGGCCGTAATTGCCGGAAAAGAACGGAAGGATGCGAACTTTTTACACGGTGAGAAATAGAGTCCCTACAATCCTTCCTAATGGCCCACTTAGTTTGAACATCTAAATTGTGATAGGCAGGGTCATTATTTAGTTTAGCACATCGCCTTTGATTCATGAGGTCAATTGTGTCATCAGAGACCGGAGAGTGGCTGGGGTTGAGCACGCGAAATCGCCTCACTGGAGCATGTGCATCTAACATATCCTAAAAACCTCAGGGTCCTAAAACGACCTCCTGAGGTTTTTATTGCACAACTTTTTACACATGCAGCACATCTTGCTGAAATTTGCAGCAGCTAAGTTTACAACAGTTATACGTATGCGTTCACAATTTCGGTGAAATTAGTTGATCAATTTGGAAAATACTGTCGTTTTGATGACGTCATGTTGTTGGAAAAAGATAAATGTTTGAAAAATCGTAGAAAACAGAGTTTTAAAGTAAATTGCAAACGCAATTCAGCAAAGATATAAAATGTTTTTTTCTTCTTTAAAATGGCAATCTTGGATTTTCAAAATTTTGGGGTTTTGACTCCTAAAATGAAAAAAAATGACAAATATATCTAGAGACTGTAAGCCCAGCGCTCTCCCGACTGAGCTACACGGGCATACCATAAAGTACAGGATTAAATCATATTTTGTGCACGACATTTCATCAGAAATAACATCTTTTTAAACGCAAGAACCCATTTTGTCATCATTTTTGGGCATCAAATATATATATAACACCTTAGCAGATGCTGGAAGTGTTGTAGACCTAGCCTCATTTTCATTTTGCTGCAATCGCAGTGGCGAAACATTTCCTTGAGGTTAGGACTCTGTTACACCATCTGTTTACCAGTGTCTATGGCAGCCGCCAGAAACATCGTTTCACCGCCTCAGCTCGCAAATGCACTGCAATAAATGGGTCTTGCTAACAATTGCAGCGTTGGGACCAGTTCTCCGTCCCCACAGCAGAAACCATGCTGAGTTTTGGCCATTGTGTGGGAAATCATGCAGACAGGGAACTAATGTTCAAGCGATTCACGTGAAAAATGTCACATAATTGCTGGTGCAATTGACCGACCCCGGTAAAGCTAAAACACAACTCGAAAATTTTCGGTGTTTGCTCAAAAACCAGCGGTGAGAAAGTACGAAAATGTCGCTTGTCTGCTCACTCGCTACGTCCTGTACACGGATGAATGTAAGGTGCCTAAGAAACTGCAGAGCGTGTCGGGGAAGCTGATTGGGTGAATGTGCACTGTGCAGACACGCCCAATGAGCGCAACGTTGACAATACGTAGCTGAGATCTGTCGTAGTGTTCCCCCACAAAAAAAAAATGTCGGTGCAAGCTTGCCAGTTGACACTGCGTTCTTCTCCAGGTCAGTAACAAGTATACCAAATTACATTGCGATCCTTGGAGTTTTGGCCCCCGGGCCTCCGAAAGTTGTTAACCCCTACCTAAAAGGTCAAAAATCAAAGTCGTCGTACAGACCTCCGCGTGTGCTCATTTGAAAGCTTTTGTCGAGTAAAAAAACTAACCCAGTTGAAATGCTTAAAATTCAATAGTGTTTGTTTTGAATTGAAAACATCGACCAAAACCAAGCCTTCAATATAGCTGCTCTATTGAAGGCTTGGTTTTGGTAGACATTTTTGACTTAAAACAAAAACTATTGAATTTAAAGCATTTCTACTATGTTCAAGTTTATTCTACTCAACAAGAGCGTTCAAATGGGTACACGCGGAGGTCTGTACGACGACTTTTATTGTTTTTCCTTTTGTGTAGGTAGGGTCAACATCCTTCATGGTCAACATCCTTCGGAGGCCCGGGGAGGGGTAAAACTCAAAGGATCACAATTAAATTTGGCATACTTGTTATTGGCCTGGAGAAGAACGCCATGTCAATTGGCAAGCTTGCACCGACAAAACGTGTGTTTGTTAACCCTAATGCGTCGTGCCTGTAGGTGGGATGATGTAGAGACCTACGTGATCAGATAATACATTGTATATCCTAAATGTTTGTCGTTTTTAACACCTGAACAGTTTGTTTTTGCCACAGGATTTTAAAAAGGAATTTACTCTCTGTCAGAGGGTAAGCCACAGGATTTACCCCACCCAAGATGGTAAATATTAAAGGGTAAATGTTATCTACTCTCTTGGAAAGGGTAACCTGTAAAACGTTATCCGTCCCCGGAGGATATTATTAAAGGGTTACCCTCAGAGCGACATTAAATGTAAATGGTTTACCATCTGGTAGGTGGTAAAAATCGTCTGTGGGCCCTGGTACCCGGCTGTGGCGGGTTTACTCTCCAAAAAATAGTAAAATTTACCGACTGTGACAGAGTAAGCCACATAATTTACTTTATTTAAGATGGTAAATGAAAAGGGTAAAATGTGATTTACTCCCGTGAAAAGGGTCACTCGAAAAGGGTTACCCACAGCCAGTGGATAAGTTAAAAGGGGTTACCCTCAGAGCGAGAGTAAATGCAAAAAGTTTACCATCTGGTAGGTAGTAAAAACGTATGTGGGCCCTGCTACCCGGCTGTGGCGGATTTACTCTCTAGCGAAGAGTAAAATTTACTCCCTGTCAGAGGGTAAGTCACAGGATCTACTCTCTGTAAGAGGGTAAATCAAAATGGTAAATGATGGTTTACTCTCTCACAAAGGGTAACATTAAGGGTTTACCCGTTCGCAGAGGGTAATCTCGAAAATTTACCCTCCGGGCGAGAGTAAATTAAAAGAGTTTACCAGGGTGGTGAAAAACGTCTATGGGCCCTGTTACCCGGCTATGGCGGTTTTACCCTCTAGGAAATGGTAAAAAAGTTTTGAGTGCGGCGGCCGGCGATCGCTTGCTAGCACCAGCTGCAAGCTGATTGACTGATGGTATAGCCTCTGCCCGGGCTAGAACCAGTACAACATTCTTTCGCCAGCACCGCATTCCTTAGCCAAAAACTCAAATATATTCGGCTGGAGAGTCTTTTCAGTCAAGAAAACTTGCAGATAGGGGTTTCCCAACACGGGCTACAAAACTGCTATCTCAGTTTAAAACTAATGTTGAAGGTGAACTATTTCCTTTAAAGCAAATAGTTCACCTTCAACATGGGGTTTTGAACTGAAATAGCAGTTTTGTAGCCCGTGTTGAGAAATCCTTATCTGCAACTTTTATTGGCTGAAAAGACTCCAGCCGAAGATATTTGACTTTTTGGCGAAGGAATGCGGCGCATATATGATGTACCGTACCGTCTGAAAGTGCCACTGCCATGGAGCATGCGCAGACCAATAACGCACACCATCAACTTAATAATTTACGACCTTCTGTCCCGAATTGGCGCGATGTAGGACCATTTTTGAAAAGAAAAAAAGAAACTGTATTAAAAAATATAATAAAATCGTGTTCTGAAGAAGAAAAAATCCGAAGGTGAACTATTTCATTTAAGAAAGAAAGCCTGCATGTGCATATCTTCACTACGGTTCTGCCAAAGACGCTGGCATTCTTCTACTGCTTGACAATGAACTGCAGATCTCACCATATTGCATTGATCTGTATAGCGAGAACAGAAGAATAGCGTTTTTATGTTCCTTGTGCTCGCAGTCACAGCCTCCTTTAGGGATACTTTAAAGGTCAGAAAGTGTTTTGACCTCCCCAATTATTTCTCATTGATGTTAGCAAGATCCGCCATGTCATGATTAATTTTGTCTTGTTTGAATCATTATGCAAATAGTTGAGTAAAGGATAAGTAGGTACATGTTTTGATATTGAACAACTCATATACCTACCTAAGGTGATTTCAAATAAGCCAAACTTATGACATTTAGGTATTTGAATGATTGGCACACATGGTCCATCCTATACATTTGATATGCTTCATATCAATGCCTTTTTAATTCTATTTTATTTTCCTTATCTCTTTAAGGAAATGTTGTAAAACATTGGTAGGGCTAGAGAGGCTAGGGGCTACGACTAGGCCCCACATTGGTGGGGCCCAAATGAACATTGGTAGGGCATGGCCCTACCAGGCCTTTAAAAAACGCCGCCCATGCTGCACGTTTCACAACAACTTGACTGACTGATGACAAAAGACCAGACATAAGACAATTAGAGCCTTGGTCCCAAGAGGATATGGTTATTGAGCCATAAACAAACAAACAGACAAACAGCAATATCATAAACAAACAGCAATATCATGAAGCCTGGTGATATGATGTATTCGGCATTATGGTTAATAGTCAGCCGACTGACAAGTTTGATATTTTAACAATCGGTAATCTTCCACTAAGGTACCTGTCGGTGCACCGTGATTTTGAGTTCAATACAGGGTCAATATTAGCACAATTTATATCAGTGTTATGGTTATAATTATAAATACATCTTGATTTAGAGAGTTAAAAAAATAACAGTAAAACTGCGGAAAACAGTGGAAAATATTACGCACATACATGGTGTTGGTGTCGTTTCCACCCAAATTTGCAATCCTAGGACACTGGTTCAATATCTAATCCAACCCAACCAAACAAAGCCTAAATCACACAACCAACCTACCTAGTACCAGACTGGTTATTGATTCAACGTTTTTTGGAACAATTCAATAGTTATTCATTTTGGAATCTGAATGATTCAATCACCGTTCGATTCACGGATACAATTTTGAGAATTGATTCCTTCCGATTCAAGGAATCAAAACAAATCGTTTCATTGATTCACGTTTGATTCAACATTTAAATCATCATCATCATCATTTATTTCTTAAAGCGCTCCACTCAACGTGGCTTTTACGTCTTAGCGTCAAGTTACAGGCGATCACAATCGTAAAATATAAACACATGAGGGCGATACAATCCTAAAGAAGCTTCAGTCATTACAAGGCGACATACAAGGCGACAGGAGTGCATACTCGTTTTCGTCACTGTTCTGATTCGAGTAGCCACTGTATAGGTGTTCTACGACACTTTGCGGCGGTCCTAGCTTCCCTGACTACTGTGGGCGCGTTGTTCCACTGATCTGCGGCACGGAAATGGAAAAATTTCCGAGCATGCTCAGTGCGTACCCGCGGTATCTGCAGCTGACCGGCGTCGGTCGCTCGCGTCTCCCTAGCCGACACGTTTCCACGGTACAGTACACGCTCGCTTAGACTAGCCGGCGCCTGGTCATTGAACAGCAGCCAGTGCATGATGGCTAAGTCGCGCTCTGCCACCAAGTCATCCACTCTCGGCCACTTCAGTTCGCGCAACATCGGTGATACGTGGGCGGAACGTCTCGCGCCCTTGACATTTTGCGCACAGTGATTTATCACCTTTTGGATTCGGTGTTTTTGGATTATGCCGCAGCCGGCCCAAACTGTAATGCAATATGATAGATGGGGAAAAACTAAAGCCTCAATGATCATTTTCTTTACCTCTTCTGGAAGTGAGCGAGCCAATTTTGCTATTCCCCCATCGTCGCGTAGCATCGGCGTATAACTGATGAGACTTGCGATTCAAATGCGAGATTACTGTCGACGATAACCCCGAGAACTTTAACAGCGGCCGATGGATGAATTTGAGCTTCGCCAAATCGGACAGAAAAATTGTGATTCATTTGGCATCTTTTGGACTTTATAAGCACTAGGTCGGTCTTTGTGGGATTAATTTTGAGACTGTTTGCCATGAACCATCGCTGTGCTACGTTTACCGTGTGCTCCACCCCGCTCTGAAGGTCTAAGACATGTCGGGTCTCTCCCTGATGGAGGAACTGCACGTTGTCGGCGTACATTACAATTTTACTATCATTGAGGTAAGACGGCAAATCGTTTGTGAAAATTAAAAATAGGATTGGTCCCAGAAGCGACCCCTGAACCACGCCATGAGTGATTGGTAATGATGTTTCCCCGCCCCTAACCTTCTGATATCGATCCCCAAGCCAGTCACGGTACCAGTGGTCTTGTATGCCATACCACGCAAGCTTCTCCAGCAGTCGGGGATGCTGGACGCTGTCAAAGGCCTTCGAGGTGTCAGCTGTAGTTAGGCACCCAATCTGACCTCTGTCCATGCTGTCCATCAGGTAACCGACAGCGTCCAGCATCGCCGACTCTGTGGAGCTCTGTGGCCGGAAACCATGTTGCACGTCTGTGAGAATTGAGTGTGACAGCAGGTATTCTAGAAGTTGGAAGCATACAACGCTCTCGGCTAATTTCGCTACTACAGGAAGTATAGAGTCTGGTCGGTAATTGCTCGGTTCTGTCGTGCTCCCGGACTTATGGATGGGAACCACTGTAGCTCGTTTCCACTCCTCCGGCAGCACTCCTGACACAAGCGACGCGTTCACGACATCGAGAACATGCGGTCCAATCACAGGCCAGGTCATACGCAACATGCTGATGGTCACGCCGTCCTCTCCGCAGGCTCTAGATGATGACATTCGCTTCAGTGCTGCGGAGAGCTCAGGCAACGTAGCCGGGTGGACGCGATAGGCACCAGCTACCACACGCGGCGGGCGCGGGGGAGGGGCTCCGACTCGCGCTGGGCCGCGTCTAACGCCGCTGCAACCCCCGGCCCCACTGAGGCAAAGTAGCCGTTGAGCTTATCTGCCCACCCGCTTGTGCTGGCGACGGGGGTAACTGATGTTACCCCTCCCTTCGGTGCGATCAAGAAACGCCGAATGTCTTTCCACGTAGTTTTCCGCGAGTACCGATATGATGTCATGAAAAAATCCGATTTTGCGCGACACAAAGCACCTTTGACGTTGTTTCGGCACTTTGTGTAGTCGTCAGTTGTCTCTGGTGCAGGGTCCTCGCGTTGTGCAGCGCGGGACAGGTCTCTCTCCCGCATAAGAGCACGCACACTGTCATTGTCATTTAACCACGGGCACGGCGGGTGTCGAGGTTTTATGTTGATCGTTGGCATGTGGCGGTCCACCACGGGTGTCCACACCCCCAGCCAGGCGGTCCACTTAGCTGCCGGCTCGGTCGCGCCGTGTACTGCGGCCCAGTCAGACAGGAGCAGGTCCAGGCACAGCGCGTCCGGCTCGAGAGATCTTGTTGATCTTACTGTGATCTCGGTCGGACGGCGGCGCTCCCGTCTGAGTGTCGTTTCTGCGATCACGATGTCTTGGTCGCTCCAGCTGCAGGGGACGACCGTCGTGGATGTAACGGCGTCAGATGACCGGACGATGACATGGTCGAGGAGTGTTCCTGACACGGGACGCGTGGGATCTGTCACTAACTGTTTGACGTTAACGTCATCTAACATCTGGGAGTAGCGCCGGACGTCAGGCTTGCTTGGTTGCAGCCAGTCAAAATTTACGTCACCCAACACGTACAGTGGTTTGTCGGTACCACACACATGAGCTAATTGGCGCTGCAAGTCGTCTAATACGGTAGACACAGGTGCGCTGGGCGGTCTGTATATGACACCTATCACCACTGTAGTCGTACTACACACGCTCAGCCAGAGCGACTCCAGGGGCGAGCCAACACTCGGCACAGTGAGCATCTCGGCTCTCAGGGATTCCCGGTACAACACGCACACACACCCTCCCCTCCGGCTGCCACCTCGGCCGGGGCGGTCGCGTCGCACTATTTTATACCCGGGGAATATGAGGAAACTGCTATTGACAGCGGAACTGAGCCAGGATTCGCTCACCCCCAGAATGTCCAGGTTATGCGTGTCTAGCGCTAAAATCACGTCATCGATGGATGGGATCAGTGATCGAGCGTTCAGGTGTCCGATCCGCAGCGGTGGCCGGCTGGTGTTGGCAATCCGCTCTCTGGGGTAGTCCCCTTCCCCGTGCGCAGCGGCGGCTCCAGGCGTCCGGCGCAGCGGTGCTCGTTCGGAGCACCTTAGCACTCGGGGTGCCAGTGCAGTCACAGGCACTGGGCGGCGACAGGCGTCTCTCTGTGCGGTTGCGCCGCAGATGGTGTCGGCGGCCGGCTCGGCATCCACGGCATCTCCTCTTCCGTGTTGGCTCATCAGGTCGCTTTCCTACGATTGCGAGAGAAGAGAGAGAAGAGAGAGAAGAGAGAGAAGAGAGAGAAGAGAGAGATAAGAGAGAGAAGAGAGAGAGAAGAGAGAGAAGAGAGAGAAGAGAGAGAAGAGAGAGAAGAGAGAGACAAGAGAGAGAAGAGAGAGAAGAGAGAGAGAAGAGAGAGAAGAGAGAGAAGAGAGAGAAGAGAGAGACAAGAGAGAAGAGAGAGAAGAGAGAGAAGAGAGAGAAGAGAGCGATGAGAGCGATGAGAGCGATGAGAGCGATGAGAGCGATGAGAGCGATGAGAGCGATGAGAGCGACGAGAGCGACGAGAGCGACGAGAGCGACGAGAGCGACGAGGGCGACGAGAGCGACGAGAGCGACGAGAGCGACGAGAGCGACGAGAGCGACGAGACCGATGAGAGCGATGAGAGCGATGAGAGCGATGAGAGCGATGAGAGCGATGAGAGCGATGAGAGCGCGGAGCGAGGAGACTCGCATTGGAGATGTGCCAACCGCGGTCGGCACATTTCCAATGCGAGTCTATCTTTCGCGACTACTTTCGAATCTGATTGGCTGAACCATTGTTTACATTCGCGTGACGTCAGGACTCTGACTCAGAGAGTTTGTATATAGTTTTGATAAACAATACAAATGTACGGCCTTCTGTCCTGAATCGGCGCGATATAAGGGCATTTTTGACAATATAAAAAGAAATTGTATTACAAAATATGATCAAATCGTGTTGGGTAAAAAAATTCCAAGGTTAACTATTTCCTTTAACCCACGCACTGCAGGGGGGGGGGATTTCCGCCCCTTCCTCAGGTTTTTCGCAGATAGCGAAAACACGGCGGCGCTGCGCGCCGCCGGGTTTTGACACACCTGTTAGGATATCAATTGCGCACACTTTGAAAGAAAAAAATAACCTCGGGTCATCTCAGGTCAGGTCACCAGACCAGGCCGAGTGACCCCACCTCCAAACATGTTTGCAGTTGTGCCAAAACAAGAGTTTTTCACCGATCAGTTTAAAACTTACATGATGTCATAAGGGCAAAAGTACTTACAATTCGTGTATCTCGAAATTTTGATATCGGTGACCTAAGGTCAGGTCAATTTCGTAACCTCCCCATAATAAGTAAATGGGAAAATATACAAATGCTTTCTATTGCAAGGATATGCATGATATTAGTCCAATTACTTCTGGATCATGTTGTTATATGCTATTATTGATGATCCAAGTGTAAATTTTGTTCAGTAACCCCATGGGGGTCATTTGAGGTCATCCGAGGTCACCATCACTTTTTGGTCAATAACTCCCGAGATAAGTAAGATAGAAAAGTAAAACAGACAGCAATGTGTTTGTCTCGTCGAGACACGTCTTCCCATATGCAACATGCCTTACTTGGGTCACCACTTGACCTTGACCTGAGGTCAAATTTTTAAGTTAATCTAACAAGATTACCGTGTATATCATTCAAAGTGCCTTGACGAGATAAGCACAATGGCGTAAACAGTTGTCCGTTATCTTTATTTAGTAAAAAGTTAATAGTGAAAAACGATGTTGCAAAAAAGCAGCATTTTTTTGTTTTTTGACCGCTGGAGCCTCAAATATTGACCTGAGATCAAATTTGAGGACACCTTGTCGCTTGAAAATTTCACTGGCTGGCCATTTATTTTTTTTCTGTTTGTTTCTAACTAGCATAGTTTCCTAGATATATGGGAGTTTCTGGAGCGAAGTCCTAAAACAGGACAAAACTGGGAAATTTGACCTTTGATGACCTCTGGTGACCTCAATTTTGACCTGATCTAAACAAAATACTGAAGTACTTTCGATAGAACTTGTATCAAGCTATCAAATGCCGTTTTCCGCTTGTCGCTACGTAGCGTCAAGGGGAGGTCAAATCAAAAAGGGAAGTAAAATAGGAGATCTTACGGGGGGCGGAAATCACCCCCTCCTGCAGTTCGTGTTCGGCGCAAACCCCCTGCAGTGCGCGGGTTAACCCTCGCTCTACGGGGGGGGGGGGGGGGGGGCGACGGCTGACAGCCCTCCCCCCGAGGTTTTAATTGAATAACTTTTTACACATGCAGCGCATCTTGCTGAATTTTTTAGTAGCTGGGTTTACAACAATTATACGTATCCTATCGAAATGTGAAGTGTATACCACTATTAGATCGTGACATATGACCTTTTCGTCAAGGTAATGTCAGACCCCAAAGCTCCATTGGCCTGACCCAAAAGGTCACCAGTTGACCTAGATGCTCAAAATGAGAAGCCTTTGGATTTTCCTTATGACAGGCCACACGTTACATTTTACGGTGTCTCTCTATCTCTCTCCGTTCGTAAGTTATACTAAGCACCATGTACAATCGCTATTTGTGGACGTGGTCGATCTTAGGTCATTCACTTGACCTGGAAGGTCACCCGTTGACCTACAAATCGCATAGGTACTGTTAGGTTCCTCTCATGACAGGCAACATGCCGGTTCTTACCGCATTTCTCTAAGTTGCTTGGGTTGGAAGTTAACAGTACCTATGTCTGTTAGCTCCCCCCCCCCCCCCCCCCCTAGGGCGAAGGCGAGAAATGGCCCCGTAGGGTGAGGGTTAAGGCTGAAACAAAGTCTTCGCGCAGCTGCGCGAAGTGGATGCGGGTGCTTACGGGCGCTTATTTAAATACATGGGCAAATTTCCGCAGTCGATTTTTCTTCCCGCAACGTACGCATCGTGCAGTTGTTACAACCTCCGTTCATTGTATTTGAATAGGCACCGCATCCACTTCGCGCCGCTGCGCGAAGACTGTGTTTCAGCCTTTATAGGACCTGAATTGAACAAAAAGGACAATCCGATTTTATTCCGAAGTCAGTACCAACTACCAGCTCATTGGTCTTCCTTTATCTCCTATGTTTTCCCTGAACCTAGCAAATATATGAAAAACAAAACAAAATTGTGGTGGGATGAACAGCCGCGCTGTATACTCAACACATACATTTTTCGAGTTGTGTTTTAGCTTTACCGGGGTCGGTCAATTGCACTAGCAATTATGTGACATTTTTCACGTGAATCGCTTGAACATTAGTTCCCTGTCTGCATGATTTCCCACACAATGGCCAAAACTCAGCATGGGTTCTGCTGTGGGGACGGAGAACTGGTCCCAACTCTGCAATTGTTAGCAAGACCCATTTATTGCAGTGCATTTGCGAGCTGAGGCGGTGAAACGATGTTTCTGGCGGCTGCCATAGACACTGGTAAACAGATGGTGTAACAGAGTCCTAACCTCAAGGAAATGTTTCGCCACTGCGATTGCAGCAAAATGAAAATGAGGCTAGGTTTAAAACACTTCTAGCATCTGCTAAGGTGTTATATATATATATATATATATATATATATATATATATATATATATATATATTTGATGCCCAAAAATGATGACAAAATGGGTTCTTGTGTTTAATTTTTATTTATTTCTGATGAAATGTCGTGCACAAAATATGATTTAATCCTGTACTTTATGGTCTGCCCGTGTAGCTCAGTCGGGAGAGCGCTGGGCCTACAGTCTCTAGATATATTTATCAATTTTTGCTCATTTTAGGAGTCAAAACCCCAAAATTTTGAAAATCCAAGACTGCCATTTTAAAGAGAAAAAAAAACATTTTTTATCTTTGCTAAATTGCGTTTACAATTTACTTTAAAACTCTGTTTTCTACGATTTTTCAAACATTTATCTTTTTCCAACAACATGACGTCATCAAAACGACAGTATTTTCCAAATTGATCAACTAATTTCACCGAAATTTTGACAGCATACGTATAATTGTTGTAAACTTAACTGCTGCAAATTTCAGCAATATGCGCTGCATGTGTAAAAAGTTGTGCAAGAAAAACCTCAGCGGGTCGTTTAAGGACCCCCGTAGGGCGAGGGTTAAGGTTAGACTTGGAGATATTTGCATGTTTCAAATGGTTTGGTAATTGGTTTGTTTTGTATTCGAAGCGCCATAATTGTCTCGAAATAATTGTGCCATACTTTGGCAGCGTGAAGGATTTCTGTATAGCTCTCTAGAGGTCAATATGACGTCATCGACCCAAATATTAAAACTTAACTTTTTATGAAATTGAGCACAGTTTACGAGAAACAAATGTCATAATCGTGTTCAGCTGCAATTACTTCATATTTTGCACCACAAGTGGCGTACATTTAACAACTTTTGGGAAGGTGGAAGTGTCCCTTTAAACTGAGATAGCCATTACCTTGGGCCGGTACTGAAATGTCTAAATTACAAAGGTATTTTTCCCAAACTTAACCGTTTTTAAGCAATTTAATTTGCCATTGGCAAAATGACTCCAGGATGGTGCAGCCGCTGAAAGGCTGGCAGACACTTTTTCAGCCAACTCAAAATGTTCGCGCCGCTCCGCGGCGAAATTTGTTTAAGAGTTCCAGGTCTTGAGCTTTTAAAAAAAAAATATTCCAAGTTGGTATAGCTGATTCCAAATTGGTGTCGCTGGTTCCAAAGTTGATATCGCAGTTTGCTAACTCCAGCTCCTTAAAGTTAGTATGGCCCATGCTATTCCTGTCATACGGCATTTGCCATCCTAGTAACGTGCCTTTTCATCCGTTTTGTTTGGCCCTTTCAACGCTTGGAAAGGGGCCCTTTCAACGCTCGGGAAGGGGGCCCTTTCGAAGCGCCCCCCCCCCTTCTGGACGAAATCCTGGCTATGCGCCTGTCTGAGATGATAGCACCAAAAGAAAATGTGATGACTAGTTAATTCCTTCTGGTAACTAGTGAACTATAGTAAACATCCTTCGTACATTTCGCAAGACATGAAAAGGTTACAGTTCATAACTTAGTCACATGACACATTGAGTCAAATCTTGAACTGTGTGACGCCAAAATGCCACTTGAAAATAAAGGCTGTGATGCTCTATTTAAAGTGTTCAAGTTTGATCCATAAATCAATGGTAATCTGTGCGGGTACAAGAAAGACGGAAATTATATTAAATATATATATTATGTAATATTGCAGGCTGGGTGGGCCCTTTTGGCCAAGGGCCCTTTTCTGGAAAAGCTGCCCCCCCCCCCCACTCCCCCAACCGAAAATATGTGGCGCCGGCCCTGGTTGCTGCTGCTCGGGTATTCTGTTCCTGGGTTCATGACTGTTTATGGTCCATAACTTTGCACCAAATTACCTCGACCATCAAGTATAGAGATTAACCGGCCCATTTCTGGTTGGTTTCTTTGATGTCGCTGATACCAGGATCGTTCTGTTTCGTTGTGGCGATGTTTGCGTGTCGACGTCACACTGGCTTGTGATTTACGTTAAACGGCTTTGTTCCGTGGTGCGGTCGAACGGCTGCCCGGCCCGGCCGGCGGCGATTTGGGCCGTACTTGGGGCGACACGCCGCGGCCCAGTATCGCTGTGGCGCGTGTCGCGGCGGGCGTTTGATTACCCGGTGCGACGCGATTCGTCTCGTATTGATCGGCAGCAGACGTCAGTGACGTCCAGTGGACGGTAGTCGCTCGCTCGGCCGGCCGGGCACTCGAATAACGCTGAACTACGCCAGGGTGAATGTGCGACCATTTACATGGCCGGCACTGTTTGATTGTCCAGTCATTATTTCACATTGCTGGCAGCTCGCTGGAGCTGTTCAGACGTGACCGAGCTCCGAGTACTGAAGGGCGCCCCTTAGGCTACTATGGTGCCCCTCGCATAGGTGCGCCACATTTGAAACCTTATCCAGACTGGTTATTAATTCACCTTTCTTGGAAGGATTCAATCACAATTCATTTTGTAATATGAATGATTCAGTCACCGTTTGATTCATGGATAACCATTTTGAGAAATGATTCTTTCCGATTCAAAGAATCGAAACATGTTTTGATCAAATCACGTTTGACTCACCATTGAAATTGCATTCCACAGTCTTTTTGATTCAATCAGCTTTGTTTCTATGCGGGTTTTGATTCAATCATGATTCATGAATAAAACAATCCGGTGGTGAATCGATTCTTCTTTGATTCAAGGGATTTTGATTGCACGATTCCAATCGATTCAATCAGAGTCGAATCAATAACCTGTCTGACCTTATCACAGTGTCATGTGATCAGGCTGCTACTGACGCTGGCCGAAATACAGTGCGGTGTTGATAACAATAACCGTTCTGCATTGTCACACCATCTGCCATCAGATATGTATGTTACATTACACCACTACTGCCCTCGCATGTCCGTTACACCACTCTAAGGGCTGATGGCCAGACTGGTGTAACGGGCACAGGGGTCTGAGGGTCAGAGACACCACTCTGAGACCCTCAGACCCCTGTGTCCGTTACACCACTCTGAGACCCTCAGACGTCTGTGTCAGTTACACCACTCTGACCCTCAGACGTCTGTGTCCGTGACCCCCTGTGTGCGCGTGACGTCTGTGTCCGTGACGTCTGTGTGTCCGTGATCCCTGTGTGCGCGTGTCGCCTGTGTGTCCGTGACGTCTGTGTCCGTGACCCCTGTGCGCGCGTGTCGCCTGTGTGTCCGTGACGTCTGTGTCCGTGACCCCAGTGTGCGCGTGTCGCCTGTGTGTCCGTGACGTCTGTGTCCGTGACCCCTGTGCGCGCGTGTCGCCTGTGTGCGCGTGACGCCTGTGTCCGTGACCCCTGTGTGCGCGTGACGTCTGTGTCCGTGACCCCTGTGTGTCCGTGACGTCTGTGTCCGTGACCCCTGTGTGTCCGTGACCTCTGTGTGCGCGTGTCGCCTGTGTGCGCGTGACGTCTGTGTCCGTGACGTCTGTGTCCGTGGCCCCTGTGTGCGTGTGACGTCTGTGTCCGTGACCCCTTTGCGCGCGTGACGTCTGTGTCCGTGACCCCTGTGTGCGCGTGACGTCTGTGTCCGTGACCCCTGTGCGCGCGTGACGTCTGTGTCCGTGACCCCTGTGCGCGCGTGACGTCTGTGTCCGTGAACCCTGTATGTGCGTGACGTCTGTGTCCGTGACCCCTGTATGTGCGTGACGTCTGTGTCCGTGGCCCCTCTGTGTCCGTGACCCCAGTGTGCGCGTGTCGCCTGTGTGTCCGTGACGTCTGTGTCCGTGACCCCTGTGTGCGCGTGTCGCCTGTGTGTCTGTGACGTCTGTGTCCGTGACCCCTGTGTGCGCGTGTCGCCTCCCCAGCCTTATCAGTCTGACGTCGCGCTGCTGCCGCTCTGACCCGACAGGAACGTGGCGGTGAACATGTGGTTCTCCCGCTTGCTCTGGCTCAACGAGTCCGACTGCGCCGGCGTCCAGCTGAACGACCACGCCAGTCTGAGCGACTTCGACCCGAGCGAGGACCCGGACGTGCAGCGGTGAGTCGATACCTTTGGTGCAGCCGTCAGTTTGACACACACACCGCACCAGCAAGTCACAGTACTCCCGACTTCTGACGTCCGTGTGTTGAGGTAGGCTCGCGAAACTTAAGTCGATGGCGGCTGACCCTGCTGACGCCCGGTACCCGTCCTCAGGGCGCAGCTGGTGGCGATGGCGATGGACTATGATCAGCTGACCCTGCTGGCCTTCTCTGACCTGTACGCCGACTCTCTGGACGAGGGCGCGGAGGCGGCGGAGGCGGCGTTCGATCTGCTGGACGCCGACGGGGACGGCCTGCTGCAGATTCCCGAGATGTACGGATACGAGGCGGTCAAGTTTCTGCGGCTGTTCCCGCGTCACGTGCTGCTGGAATGATCCCGCTGGTCTGGTCTGGTCTGGTCTGGTCTGGTCTGGTCTGGTCTGGTCTGGTCTGGTCTGGTCTGGTCTGGTCTGGTCTGGTCACACCGGGTCGGTCTGCTGCCAGGTCTGTCTCCGCAGTGCTCTGAGGCCGCGGCCGCCGCCGCCGGTGTGCCGGTGTCAGCCGCCGGTGTCAGCGGCCGGTGTCAGCCGCCGGTGTCAGCCGCCGGTGTCAGCCGCCGGTGTCAGCCGCCGGTGTGCTGGTGTCAGCGGCCGGTGTCAGCCGCCGGTGTGCCGGTGTCAGCGGCCGGTGTCAGCCGCCGGTGTGCCGGTGTCAGCGGCCGGTGTGCCGGTGTCAGCCGCCGGTGTGCCGGTGTCAGCCGCCGGTGTCAGCGGCCGGTGTCAGCGGCAGGTGTCAGCGGCAGGTGTGCCGGTGTCAGCCGCCGGTGTGCCGGTGTCAGCCGCCGGCGTCAGCCGCCGGTGTCAGCGGCCGGTGTCAGCCGCCGGTGTGCCGGTGTCAGCCGCCTGGGTCAATAGCTGTCGGCTCTCCGCGGCTGCCATTGTAATTCAGCGGAGTATGCAGCGCTGTGTTGTGCTCAGAGTATCTGTGAGCACTGATCCGTCCATACTTGTAAGTGATATCTTGTTCTGTAGACATGTTATGTGTGGGGAACTAATGATCTGTCTTCCCACTTTCCAGCAATATAGCCAGTACTTCACATCTTTGTGGCTGGTTAGATGTGCAGAGAGTCTAACCAGCCAGAGAGATGTAAGTGACGTTGATGCTAACATTTTGTTTGCCCTTGAACATTTTGTTTCAGTAAATGTGTACTGCGTTTGATAACATATTGTTAAGCTGTTGTGTTTTTACGTGGCCCGTCCCCGATTAGCTAGTCCGTCCCCGATTAGCTAGTCTCAGAAACTCTTTCCGTCCACTTCTTCGTCATTCATTGTTTGTGTCAGATATTGAGCTTCACCTGTGCTGTGCCTTGTCGTTGTTAAATATATATATATATATATATATATATATATATATATATATATATATATATATATAACCATATAACATATAACTATGTTATATAGTTAATATAACTATATAAGTATATCACATATTTTGTATAGGTTAGATTAGGTTAAATTCGATAGCGGCTGAGCGGACGTGCGAGTCCGAGCCGCGTCTCGCCATCTCTGTGGGAAGTGTTGACCAGTCACATATGTTGGACGGTCCATATATTACGTAACGCATTTGTCGGCGCTTTTCTTTACCCCCTCCCCCCCCCCCCCCCCTATGTAACGCTTCGTAACGTTTAGCCTGACCTTACATAATTACGCAACACTCAGTCGGAACCCCCTCTGTGGGAATATAAAACAGAAAAGCATGCATACTGTAGGCCATGTGACCTTCGTTGTCGGAGCGCCCCTAAACCCCAATAAAAAAAAACTGCGGTCAAGATCATGAATTCTAGGGCCTAATGCTGCGAGTGCTGAGCAGCCGTATATGATTTGTATGAGTCTGTTTTGTGTCGTCGTCCAAGATTCATGTTAACTTCCCAGCGTAACGTAACGCCCGTGCGCAACCCCTCCTCCTATGGAACTCTTCGTATCACCCCCCACCCCACCGCCACCCCCACCCCACCCCCTCAAGCGTTACGTAATATATGAACTGAACCCTGTGTGCCATGCCGGGGTCGCGGGGCGTGGTGTCGCGTCCTGTGTGCCAATGGCGACTGAGCACGTGCCAGTCGTGCCAGTCGTGTCTCCATAGGCACCACAGGTGACTCGGGAGGTGTGAGTCGTGTACCCACTGTGGCGCGGTCCCGGCCAACGCGCCAGTGAACGCGCCAGTGACACTCAGAATACCGGTACTGGCGGCACGGGGACCGGTGTGGTCTTGGTACTGGCGGCACGGGGACCGGTGTGGTCTTGGTACTGGCGGCACGGGGACCGGTGTGGTCTTGATACTGGCGACACGGGGACCGGTGTGGTCTTGGTACTGGCGACACGGGGACCGGTGTGGTCTTGGTACTGGCGACACGGGGACCGGTGTGGTCTTGGTACTGGCGGCACAGGGGACCGGTGTGGTCTTGGTACTGGCGACACAGGGGACCGGTGTGGTCTTGGCTTACCCATCAGCTCCTGCGTGTGTATATCGCCGGCAGCCGTCCCGGGCGCACATGCCAGCAGTGCACTGGGGTGATGTTCTGGGATATCGGACGTCAGTGAAATGGCTGTGCGCGTCCGCTGCGTACTAGAGGCAGGAGCGTGGTCCAGAAAGATGCTGCGGGGCTTCGATGTCCATGGTAACCGTGGAAACCATTTTGGAAGGCTGGTTGGTTAGTGGCGCAGAGAATGCTTTCCTTGAGACGAACATGTTATGTTTGATCGGAGGTAAAAGACACATTATGTTTATCAGCCCTGATTCAACTGGTAGATTAAGTCTTAAAGTAAGTCTTAAGTTAAGTCTTAGGTATATTAAGGCTTAATTAAGTCGGTGGCAGTCTCAGATGACCTCATTAATACGGATGTGTCGATAATGACACCTAGGTACGCAGTACACGGTGTATGAGACCTAGGTACGCAGTACACGATGTTGCCTGGTTGGTTACCGCGGCCTTACCCGGCTGCGGGCCGGCACCTCGGCTGTGATCGGAGCTGGGTCGGAGCCGTGCCGCTGGTTGGTTGCCGCGGCCTTACCTGGCTGCGGGCCGGCACCTCGGCTGCGGACCGGCACCTCGGCTGTGATCGGAGCTGGGTCGGAGCCGTGCCGCTGGTTGGTTGCCGCGGCCTTACCTGGCTGCGGGCCGGCACCTCGGCTGTGATCGGAGCTGGGTCGGAGCCGTGCCTTGCCGACGGTTGTGCCACGCTCGCCTAGGACTGTGTATCGTCTGTGTGTTCAGACCAACACTCCACAATTGTACCGGACATAATAAACTACCGGTAGACTGTGAAAGTTAGTGATTTATAACTCGTAGTACCTGAGAGCGAATAGTAGCGTGCTTGTAACTAACCGTTTGCTATCGATGCGTGTGCCGTGCGTTGCGTTTACGACAGCCGTGATAATTACAGCATACATACAGAAGCCGTGATCATGGTGTGACATTATACGTGTTTTCTAGCATAATAAATGATCTTCGTAGCTCTGATTGATCACCTCCACAGTACACCTGACGTGGTAAGCCAGTCATATCTGCACTGTCACAGCACACATGGCAATTATACGTGTTTGCTAGCATAATAAATGATCTTCGTAGCTCTGATTGATCACCTCCACAGTAAACCTGACGTGGTAAGTGTCGTCTCCACAGTAAACCTGACGTGGTAACTGTCGTCTCCACAGTAAACCTGACGTGGTAAGTGTCGTCTCCACAGTAAACCTGACGTGGTAACTGTCGTCTCCACAGTAAACCTGACGTGGTAAGTGTCGTCTCCACAGTAAACCTGACGTGGCAAGTGTCGTCTCCACAGTAAACCTGACGTGGTAAGTGTCGTCATTGTGTATCACCCTAGACAGCTGCCCCTGAACCGGTATTTTCCGCTCATTCCTGGTGCCATACTAGCCGCGCTGGCCTCGCTCGATAGTCGCATGTGTGGTAATGGCAGGCAATCCACGTGTAATTAAGGGAGAAGCATTTCCGCAAAATATGTGAGCCGGCCGCGACCATCATGCCACTGACGGCCTGCGCCAGCCGGTTGTAGGCCGGCCGTGGTCTGCTTGCTTTGCTTTACTTGCGGTGGTACCGCGAGCCTTTGTACGTCGTTCGACCTCTGTAGTGGGCGCCATTTAACCCCGGAGCCGCGGCGCCTAAAACCCCATAGCACACAGACGTCTGCTTTACACGACAGAAGACAATATAGCAGTCTCGGCCAAGGGCGGATCCAGCCTGTCACCGGCGCTCTAATGCTTTACACGACATAAGACAATATAGCAGTCTCGGCCAAGGGCGGATCCAGCCTGTCATCGGCGCTCTAATGCTTTACACGACATAAGACAATATAGCAGTCTCGGCCAAGGGCGGATCCAGCCTGTCACCGGCGCTCTAATGCTTTACACGACATAAGACAATATAGCAGTCTCGGCCAAGGGCGGATCCAGCCTGCCACCAGCGCTCTAATGCTTTACACGACATAAGACAATATAGCAGTCTCGGCCAAGGGCGGATCCAGCCTGTCACCGGCGCTCTAATGCTTTACACGACATAAGACAATATAGCAGTCTCGGCCAAGGGCGGATCCAGCCTGTCACCGGCGCTCTAATGCTTTACACGACATAAGACAATATAGCAGTCTCGGCCAAGGGCGAATCCAGCCTGTCACCGGCGCTCTAATGCTTTACACGACATAAGACAATATAGCAGTCTCGGCCAAGGGCGGATCCAGCCTGCCACCGGCGCTCTAATGCTTTACACGACATAAGACAATATAGCAGTCTCGGCCAAGGGCGGATCCAGCCTGTCACCGGCGCTCTAATGCTTTACACGACATAAGACAATATAGCAGTCTCGGCCAAGGGCGGATCCAGCCTGTCACCGGCGCTCTAATGCTTTACACGACATAAGACAATATAGCAGTCTCGGCCAAGGGCGGATCCAGCCTGCCACCGGCGCTCTAATGCTTTACACGACAGAAGACAATTAGCAGTCCCGCACGGGGCTCCACCGTCCTGCCACCGGCGCTCTAATGGTGTGCGGAGCTGTCATTCTTGGCCTCGCTCTCAACAACGAGCGGGTCTGTTCGGTGGTCTGTGTCGGAATGGCACACGCAGTAGACGCAGCATCATGACCGCCTTCTCGCCCTGCACCGTCACCATCAGCAGCCAATCTGACACGTGCAGTGCAGCTCTCCTTGTCTTCTATGTCGATTGCGTCCCCGGTTATCTTGGTTATCTACTGCAGTGACGTCACACTGGTGACGTCAGACCGGCTCCTGCGGCGGCGGCGCCTCGGTGACGTCAGATGGGCTCCTGCGGTGGCTGTGCCTCTGTGACGTCACACTGGTGACGTCAGACGGGTTCCTGCGGCGGCGGCGCCTCGGTGACGTCAAACGGGCTCCTGCGGCGGTGGTGCCTCGGTGCCGTAGACGGGTGGGCGCGGCGCGCGGTTGACGCCGTCCGTCTCCTCTACCTCCTCCCCCTTCAGCTTGCCGTACTCGACGCTGCCCTTCCTGCTGGCCGGCAGCGCGCCGCCCTCAAACATCTCCTCTATCTCGGAAAGCGTCTTGCCCTTGGTCTCGGGCACCAGGAGGAAGCCGAGCACGGCGAACAGCGCACACGTGCTGGCGTACAGGAAACACAGGCCGTAGAAGTTGAGCGCGTCGCGCAGCTGGAAGAAGGTCTTGCCGACGGCGAAGCTGGCGATCCACATGGCCATGGACTGGACGGGCGATATGACGGTGCGGTAGCGGAGCGGGATCATCTCACCCATGATGACCATGCCGACCGGGCCGATGCCGATGTTGTAGACGAACAGCGCCACTGAGAAACCGAGGATGGCCACCCAGTCCGTGGCGATCGGGTCGCGGATGAGGAGCGCGGCGGTGGCGATGGCGGCCCAGCAGGCGCCGCAGGTGAACATGGCCAGCAGGAAGAGCGGCCGCCGGCCGACGCGGTCCATCAGCACGAACGCCAGCACTGAGCCCACCGAGCTGAGCGCCGTGCTCACCACCGAGGCCTGCAGCGGATCGGCGCTGCCGCCCACCGCCACGAATATGTCGTAGCTGTAGAGGTGGATGGCTGGCGTGCCCGAGGTGGCCTTGCACAGGGTGACGGTGATGCTGATCAGTAGCGGCAGGTAAAAGGCGCGCTGGCGCATCTCAGACAGCGGCGGCAGGTCTGGGTTGTGCGCCAGGTTGCGCTGCTTGATGCGCTCCAGCTCGGCCTCGGCGCCGCCGGCGTCCCCGGAGTAGAAGAGCAGCGCGCGGTGCGCCTCGCGCTCGCGGCCGTGCGTAGCCAGCCAGTTGGGCGTCTCGGGCAGCGGCCAGAGCAGCAGCGGGTACAGGCCGTAGAATGCGGCGATCACGCCGCCAATCTGCTGCCAGCTCAGCACGAAGCCCAGGCTGTAGACGGTGATGAGCCCGACGTTGATGCAGAACATGCCGGAGCCGACGAGCGCGCCGCGCAGCTCCGGCGCCACCGTCTCGCTGATGAAGATGTGCGGCATCGGCAGCACCGAGCCCATGCACAGGCCGTTGACGAAGCGGCCGGCCAGCAGCATGGCCACGCCGCTGGGGAAGGCGATGAGCAGCGAGCCGAGGCACATGACGGGCGAGACGAGCATCAGCGCGCGCCGCCGGCCCAGCGCAAGCATCGGGGCCTGCAGCGGCGTGCCGAGCGCGATGCCCAGCAGGAAGATGCTGCCGATCCAGGAGGCCTGCTCGTCGCTGATGGCCAGCCCGGAGCCGGACCGGCGCAGCTGCGGCAGAGCGGGTGTAGTGTAGCCCTCCTGTAGGCCGTACGCCAGCAGGAAGCCGTTGGCGGCCAGAGAGCCCAGGACCTGCCGACAGGGGAGGGGTTCAGAGCCCAGCAACTGCCGACAGGAGAGGGGTTCAGAGCCCAGCACCTGCTGACAGGAGAGGGGTTCAGAGCCCAGCAACTGCCGACAGGGGAGGGGTTCAGAGCCCAGCACCTGCTGACAGGGGAGGGGTTCAGAGCCCAGCACTGCCGACAGGTGACAGGGGAGGGGTTCAGAGCCCAGCACCTGCCGACAGGGAAGGAGTTCAGAGTCCAGCACCTGCCGACAGGGGAGGGGTTCAGAGCCCAGCGACTGCCGTTAGGGGAGGGGTTCAGAGCCCAGCACCTGCCGACAGGGGAGGGGTTCAGAGCCCAGCAACTGCCGACAGGAGAGGGGTTTAGAGCCCAGCAACTGCCGACAGGAGAGGGTTTCAGAGCCCAGCACCTGCTGACAGGAGAGGGGTTCAGAGCCCAGCAACTGCCGACAGGGGAGGGGTTCAGAGCCCAACAACTGCCGACAGGCGAGGGTTCAGAGTCCAGCACCTGCCAACGGGGGAGGGGTTCAGAGCCCAGCAACTGCCGACAGGGGAGGGGTTCAGAGCCCAGCACCTGCTGACAGGGGAGGGGTTCAGAGCCCAGCACTGCCGACAGGGGAGGGGAGGTGTTCAGAGCCCAGCAACTGCCGACAGGAGAGGGGTTCAGAGCCCAGCACTGCCGACAGGGGAGGGGAGGTGTTCAGAGCCCAGCAACTACCGACAGGAGAGGGGTTCAGAGCCCAGCAACTGCCGACAGGGGAGGGGTTCAGAGCCCAGCAACTACCGACAGGGGAGGAGTTCAGAGCCCAGCAACTGCCGACAGGAGAGGGGTTCAGAGCCCAGCACTGCCGACAGGGGAGGGGTTCAGAGCCCAGTACCTGCCGACAGGAGAGGTGTTCAGAGCCCAGCACCTGCTGACAGGAGAGGGGTTCAGAGCCCAGCACTGCCGACAGGGGAGGGGTTCAGAGCCCAGCAACTGCCGACAGGGGAGGGGTTCAGAGCCCAGGACCTGCTGACAGGAGAGGGGTTCAGAGCCCAGCACTGCCGACAGGAGAGAGGGTTCAGAGCCCAGCACCTGCTGACAGGGGAGGGGTTCAGAGCCCAGCAACTGCCGACAGGGGAGGGGTTCAGAGCCCAGCACCTGCTGACAGGGGAGGGGTTCAGAGCCCAGCAACTGCCGACAGGGGAGGGGAGGGGTTCAGAGCCCAGCAACTGCCGACAGGAGAGGGTTCAGAGCCCAGCACCTGCCGACAGGGGAGGGGTTCAGAGTCCAGCAACTGCCGACAGGAGAGGGTTCAGAGCCCAGCACCTGCCGACAGGAGAGGGGTTCAGAGCCCAGCAACTGCCGACAGGGGAGGGGTTCAGAGCCCAGCACCTGCTGACAGGAGAGGGGTTCAGAGTTCAGCACCTGCCGACAGGAGAGGGGTTCAGAGCCCAGTACCTGCCGACAGGAGAGGGGTTCAGAGCCCAGCACCTGCCGACAGGAGAGGGGTTCAGAGCCCAGGACCTGCCGACAGGAGAGGGGTTCAGAGCCCAGCACCTGCTGACAGGGGAGGGGTTCAGAGCCCAGCACCTGCTGACAGGGGAGGGGTTCAGAGCCCAGCACCTGCTGACAGGGGAGGGGTTCAGAGCCCAGCACCTGCTGACAGGAGAGGTGTTCAGAGCCCAGTACCTGCCGGCAGGGGAGGGGTTCAGAGCCCAGTACCTGCCGACAGGGGAGGGGTTCAGAGCCCAGCACCTGCCGACAGGGGAGGGGTTCAGAGCCCAGCACCTGCCGACAGGGGAGGGGTTCAGAGCCCAGCACCTGCCGACAGGGGGCGGGGAGGGGTTCAGAGCCCAGCGACTGCTGACAGGGGAGGGGTTCAGAGCCCAGCACCTGCTGACAGGGGAGGGGTTCAGAGCCCAGCAACTTCCGACAGGGGAGGAGTTCAGAGCCCAGCAACTGCCGACAGGGAAGGGGTTCAGAGCCCAGCACCTGCCGACAGGGGAGGGTTTCAGAGCCCAGCACCTGCTGACAGGGGGCGGGGAGGGGTTCAGAGCCCGGCACTTTGCCGAAAGGGGGCGGGGAAGGGTTCATAACTCAGCACTCAACATCAACCACACACATCACACACCTGGCGTCCCACTCGGTATCACATCACACACACCTGGCGTCCCACTCGACATCACATCTCACATACCTGGCGTCCCACTCGGTATCACATCACACACCTGGCGTCCCACTCGGTATCACATCACACATACCTGTCGTCCCACTCGGTATCACATCACACACCTGGCGTCCCACTCGGTATCACATCACACATACCTGGCGTCCCACTCGGCATCACATCTCACACACCTGGCGTCCCACTCGACATCACACCTCGCATACCTGGCGTCCCACTCGGTATCACATCACACATACCTGGCGTCCCACTCGACATCACATCTCACATACCTGGCGTCCCACTCGGTATCACATCACACACCTGGCGTCCCACTCGGTATCACATCACACATACCTGGCGTGCCACTCGGCATCACATCTCACACACCTGGCGTCCCACTCGACATCACATCTCGCATACCTGGCGTCCCACTCGACATCACATCTCACATACCTGGCGTCCCACTCGACATCACATCTCGCATACCTGGCGTCCCACTCGGTATCACATCACACATACCTGGCGTCCCACTCGGCATCACACCTCACATACCTGGCGTCCCACTTGACATCACACCTCGCATACCTGGCGTCCCACTCGGTATCACATCACACATACCTGGCGTCCCACTCGGCATCACATCTCAGACACCTGGCGTCCCACTCGACATCACATCTCACATACCTGGCGTCCCACTCGACATCACATCTCGCATACCTGGCGTCCCACTCGACATCACATCTCGCATACCTGGCGTCCCACTCGACATCACACCTCGCATACCTGGCGTCCCACTCGACATCACATCTCACATACCTGGCGTCCCACTCGACATCACATCTCGCATACCTGGCGTCCCACTCGACATCACATCTCACATACCTGGCGTCCCACTCGACATCACATCTCGCATACCTGGCGTCCCACTCGACATCACATCTCGCATACCCGGCGTCCCACTCGACATCACACCTCGCATACCTGGCGTCCCACTCGACATCACATCACACACACCTGGCGTCCCACTCGGTATCACACCTCGCATACCTGGCGTCCCACTCGACATCACATCACACATACCTGGCGTCCCACTCGGCATCACATCTCACATACCTGGCGTCCTTTCCCCATGTCTCCAGGTCACCTGGGTCGGGTAGGGACTGACTGGTCTGTACACTGGTGAGGGCCGCTGCGCTGTCACCTGTGCCGGGTCGCCCATTAGCCACTGATGGCCCGGCAGCAGATGGCAGTTGGTCCTGTCCGCCGGCCAGGCCGGCAGTCGCCACCAGCTGGAGACAATTACGGTGACCTTTGGCGGATCTGTAATGACTCCTCCAGGAGGATATCACTCCGAGTCAACAAGTGGCAACTATAGTCGGCGAGTACGTGTTACCCGAGTCAACTTGCGCGGTGTTTTGCGTCTTTTGGCTGTGATCAGGGCCTGCTGACTCCTTCCTCTAACATGTTAACGAGGTGCTGCAGCCCCCCCCCCCCCTCCAGTGAAGCCGCCGGCCCCCCAGTCGAGGCGAAATCGCGTCACTGGGGGGGGGGGGGGCAGGTAATTGTCATCGTGTCTATATAAAAATGTCATACTCTAATATGGGATATAAATAAACGTGAACCCTTCACACTGGCGGATCCATGGGGGGGGGGGCATCAGGGGAAAATCCCCCCCACAGGAATCTGGGGGATAATTGAATACAAGTATTCCCCCCGTTCCCAGTTTATCGTAAAATCGTAAAAATTGTCTTTGTAGCAGTACAAATCCATCTATCCACAGTCAAAAACCGGTAAATTTCGCGACGCTTCGCGGCATGACATAACTTTCGCAATTGCTTATATAAATTTTGAAAATGGGAAATTAATTTGCATTAAGTGTTTGGCAGAGGCTCTCCTTGGCGGTAATCCCTGGCACTGGCGGATCCAGGGGGGCTTTGGGTCAATGGGGGGGGGGGGGGGGGCATTCAATACAAGTATCCCCCGCGCGTGCCCTGCACTGAACGTGCAAAACAATGATCTTAGGAGAAAACTTCATGAAAGCGAAAGTTTTTTCTCGAGTGATTGCATTTTAAGTTTATATGTATTCATTTCTTTCAATGATAGACAAAACAGCGCACCTGATGCAATTCAAGCAGCCCCGGTGACACTTACCCGCGCCCCGCTGGGGGGGGGGGGGGCAGAATCTGCCCCCCCGGATTTTATCAATAACTTGAAAACTATGATAGATATCAACGTCAAACTTTCAGTACCTTATGCTGCATCAATTATACGTCTTCTCACCAAAATGCCAATGCAATTTATGTAGTATTTTGGGAGATAATGACGTTTTAATGACGTCATGTCACGCCATTTTTGGTGGAAAAACGATAAATGTTTGAACAATCGTAGAAAATAGAGGTTTGAAGCAAATTCCACAAAATTAAACGTTGAAAGAAAGTAAATGACATTCTCTTCAAAATGGTTATCTCGGATTTGCGAATGTTTGTGTTTTTGACCCCAAAATAAAATAATAAATCTGGAAAAAACACAAAATAAATTTGTGTGAATTTGAAAGTGAATTTCTTAAGCTCGAATTCCAAAATAAGGTGACCGGCTAAAATCCGCGGGAAAAATAGGGGTACCTTTTTGTCACATAAATATGCCCCCCCCCCCCCCCCACGGAGAGAGGCTGGATCCGCCAGTGACCCTTCATATCACACAAATTAAAGGACAAGTCACAAGAGAGGTAAAATAAGTGAATACAAACTCAATAGCTAAAACAAACTCAATAGCAAGGGAGGGGCACTGTATTTCTGAGACAAAACTGGTCTAGAAACATGCCTTTTTATTTAGATGAATCAATTTCAAATGTTTTCCTTATGTGACCTGACCTTGACATGAGGGCCATTATATGGGGTTAGGTTGTGAAAGTGACTGATACTAGTGACTTATACGTGTAAAATAATACATAATACATTTGTCGCATGGCTTTCGTAGACCTCTTGCCAATAGTGACCTTTGGTGACCTGACCTTGACTTTTTACTACAATTTCGCTTATGTGGGAAATTGATTATACCTTTGAGACCACTTTGTGCGAGAATAGTCGCAATCTAAGGGCCTAGGGATTTGGATGGAAAGTGTGGCCCATCAACTCAAATACCTCGATTTTGACTCTTGACCTGGCTGTGACCTGACATGTGACCTTATTTTGATAATTTCGCGTATGCTTTAGATGCGTCTCATTGAGAGCTTTCGATTGCCGGCTTGCGCCTCTTGCTGCGATTATTGGATGGGAAGATAACGAGAGGGGACGTGTTCGGCTGAATACCCGGCGGGGCGCGGGAAAATTAGGAAAAAAAAACTCCCCCTCCCCCGGTTAACGACTGTTTTGCGCTGAGGACCCGACGCCCCCCCCCCCCCCGTAAAGATGGTCCGCTCTAACGACCCGACGTTACACCCCCCCCCCCCCCCGTTCAACGACTCTTCACGCTGACACCCGACGCTACCCCCCCCCGTCAAAACAACTTTTCGCAGATGAAGCTGTGGCTACCTCTCCTCCGCCCCCCGGTCAACACCTTTTGCTTTTGACTGCGACTGTGACTGCGTCCCCCCCAGTAAAAAAATCCGTGGCGACGCTTCTGGTGTTCAGGTAGCTAAATGTTGTGGGTCGAACCAGAGGTGGTGGAAGAGGGGGCAGGGTATAAGCAGCTGTCCCCACTGAAGAAGTTTCGAAGGCATACATGCGATTTTTTCCCCCATAAAATGATAAGAAGGACCGTTCTAAATACTTAGTTTTCGAGAAAAATCGGATAACAGGACAGTCGGTAAGTCCCCTATCTGTCAAGATATAGCTTTCTTTGGCACGTGCAGCTCAGTCGGCGTGCGCTGGACTACAGATCTGACCCACCCTGGCAGGGTGGGTTCAAGACGCTGCAGCGCTCGCTATTTGCTCCTGGTGGGGATGACCTGCGGCCGTTGGGAGCGGCCGCGTTCAAGGCCAGATGAAGGCAGCGGGCCGAGCGGACCGTCCTCAGTCGTTAGGAGACGTTAAACTTTCGCCACTAAATTCTGCTGATTATCTGGCATTGCTCGATCAGATGGTGGGGTCAGGGCCCGTGCAAACCTGGCATTGCTCGATCAGATGGTGGGGTCAGGGCCCGTGCAAACCTGGCATTGCTCGATCAGATGGTGGGGTCAGGGCCCGTGCAAACCTGGCATTGCTCGATCAGATGGTGGGGTCAGGGCCCGTGCAAACCTGGCATTGCTCGATCAGATGGTGGGGTCAGGGCCCGTGCAAACCTGGCATTACTCGATCAGATGGTGGGGTCAGGGCCCGTGCAAAAAGCTTTGTTTGTTGTAGGTCCTGATCTCAGAAATAAATCCGATAAAACTTTCGGACTAAAAAAAATGGAAGTAAATATGCTGTCTGGACAGAAGTAGAACATTACGCAATTTGCTTCATAACCAGCAACAAATATTGCCGGCGAATGCGTTGCCAATCAGGTTTGCTGTTCATGCCGACTAATGCTCTCCCATATCTTCTAAATAAAGTAAAAGTGGTAAACGTTGCGCGCGAAGAAATGTCACGTTCGCGGAGGCTCCTTCTCAAATGGAGGCCCTTGATTTTGGTTTGCCCCTCTGACACCATTTCGCGACGCCACCCTTATTTCTATCCACGCCACGTTTATTGTCACGCTTACATGTTCAGGGTCCTCCTCTAATATCTTCCGGTTTTAATGTTAATCTCCGACTAGAAGCTCATTCCGGTTGTCTATATATTTAAGTATTGCTCAAAATTAAGTTATATTTGCCGTGGACCGTTTATTTTATGCGGGCCTCGATAAATGTCGGGGGGCAAAAATATTGATTTCCTGTCCGACAAAAGGGAGTCCCACAGCCTCCCTTCCTCCATGGCGCCACCATTGCCTCTCAGCCCGGCTTAGAGCCCTCTCAAACCTGCCGAGGTCCATCTCAGGTCTGTCAAGTGCCCTATCGGACCTGGGAAAGACCCTCTCAGTTCTGCAAAACACCTAATCAGATCAGCTTAGGGCTCTCCCACACAGGCTGATGCCTTATAAGACTGAACCAGAGCCTCCCAGACCGACCTAATGAGTAATGACCTCTCAGGCCGCCTGTACAATGTCCTCAGATAGGCCGAGGTCTTTCTTAGATCGGTCGCCTATCCTTAGACCAGCCCACGATAGGGGAGACCGGGGCTGGATACATCAGTTTTCACATTTACAGCCGTCGACTCGTGGCAGATATTTGAAATCGGACACTTCTGTAGGAAAAGTGTCTTTTCCCCACCAAAATACATATTAATTTGTATTATAACGGAAGTATACATAGGTACAGCGACAATTTGAAGACATCTCGGCAAGTGACGCATTTAACCCCGCTACCGGGGCAGGTTGCATCTGCCAGGCTGGAACGTATATAATGAATGGCAAACACGTACTCATTGAAAAACGTGTTTTATTGGTCGCTGTATTATATATAAATTATATTCCCTAGTATATTATATGTAAACACTAAATACCATATTACATGTTTTACTAGATATTCCACACTATCAATTAATGTTCGTTATTTATGTCATATTAAAGGAAATAGTTCACCTTGAATTTTTTTCCAAACATGATTTGATTATATTTTTTAATACAATTTATTTTTATATTGTCAAAAATGGCCATACATCGCGCCAATTCAGGACAAAAGGTCGTAAATGATTAATTTTATCAAAACTATATACATACTCTCCGAGTCATAGTCCTGACGTCACGCGAATGAAAACAAAATGGCTCAGCCAATCAGATTCGAAAGTAGTCGCGTAAGGATAGACTCGCATTAGAGAAGTGCCAACTGCGGCTGGCGGTTCGCTTGCTAGCACCAGTTGCAAGCTGATTGGATGATTGTATAGCCTCTGCCCAGGCCATCGTCAGCACCGCATTCTTTCGTCAGCACCGCATTCCTTCGCCAAAAAAAAAAAAAATTCGGCTGGAGAGTCTTTTCAGTCAAGAAAACTTGCAGATAGGGGTTTCCCAACACGGGCTACAAAACTGCTATTTCAGTTCAAAACCCCATGTTGAAGGTGAACCATTTCATTTAACCTAACGTTGCAACATGCCCCTTCAAAAACGATTCAACTTGCCCCATGCCCACTTTGATTTGTTTTGAGCGCATAAAATGGTGGAAGTTTAAAGGGAGTATACGGGTTTCCGTCCTGAAAGTAAATGCACTCTTTTGCAGTTGTATGAGCTTTAAACACGTTTAAGACATATAACAGGGACCTCAATGCTCATTTAGTTTAGTTACTATTTCAGCAATTATCAGCGTTAAAACTTGGGCGTTTTTCGAGACTAGTATCAGATAACGAGTACTTGATCGGCACTACTGTCCACCACTTTTATCTTAAGATCAATTTTAGAGTTTTGAATTATCTGCAAGTCCTACACTGAATCACACAACTATTATGGAATTCAAAACTGACGAGACTTTGTATTACTACACACTGTTCGTTGAGATTTTGTTTTGTTGTGGTTTTCTTATCTCTTATCTCTTATCTCAGCGACTTATCTCTGGCGTTGAGAATTTGGTTGTGGCGTATTATTTTTTTGGCATGAAAATTCATGTAAAATATATAATTTTATGGGAAAACTAGGTAACTGCTGGTGTCGTTGGAACAAAACAAGTTTATTTTCTTTCAAATATTGCTTATTTTACCGGAAATATGCCATAAGTGAGGTGTTTTTATTAGCATAAAAGATATGACTGGCTCTGCCTCAGCCGGTCCTGCAGAAAATACGCGGTGGCATCACCGCACACTTTGGAATGTCCTTACGTGCAGAAGAGGTCATTTCCAGAAAAATGTGGCCACCGTGGGACCACCTTTATAAGTGGCCACCGTTCTACCACCTTTATAAGTACGTTTTACTATGTCACTCAATTATTCTGGTAAAACCCGTATAATCCCTTTAAGCAGTTCAGACAAGATCTCCTATCGTTTTAACGCCAAAAGTATATGCTACAATAAAATTGAGCCGGTTTCACCACACCTGAAGTCAGGCACGTAGCCAAGGGGGGGGGGGGGACCTGTTACAATATACCCGAAAGCTCCGATTTTATTTTTTTCCTTTATAGTAAGCCCTCTTTGTATTTTATATATATATATATATATATATATCACCCACTCATCATACATCATACATACATCATGTCTTTTTGTTTCGCGGATCCCAGATGAGTCCCTGAACAGGTCGGAACGATCTGAAAGGACACTAGACGATCTGAAAGGACACTGGGCCTTTCAACAGTAAGAATACAGTTCTCCAGGGAATAAAACTCAAAATTTTCGCGCCGCTCCGCGGCGCAATTTAACTACAAATTCAATTATATGCGGGTTAGATTAAAAAAAATTGGCCCGTTTCTCGGCGCATTTATGTGTTATGTTGCTACTTTCCTATATAATTGGGCAAAATAGTTCACTTTAGCACTTTTTTATCGCACTTTCAAACGCACAATATATAATTTTTAGAGGTCCGCACCATACGCAATGCGACGCATTGATGAGAAAGCATATCCAGGGCATAAGACTAAAAAAAATAGCGCCGCTCCGCGGCGCAATTTGTTTAAAGGGATTATACGTTTTTTTCCGCAGAATAATTGAGTTACATAGTAAAACGTACTTATAAAGGTGGTAGAAGTCCCACGGTAGCCACATTTTTCTGGAAATGACCTCTTCTGCAAGTAAGGACATTGCAAAGTGCGCGGTGATGCCACCGCATATTTTCTGCAGGACCGGCTGAGGCAGAGCCAGTCATCTCTTTTATGCTAATAAAAACACCTCTCGTATGGCATATTTCCGGTAAAATAAGCAATGTTTGAAAGAAAATAAACTTGTTTTGTTCCAACGACAGCAGCAGTTCCCTAGTTTCCCCATAAAATTCTATATTTTTCATCAATTTTCATGCCAAAAAATTAATACGCCACCACCAAATTCTCAACGCTAAAGGTCAGAGAAAAGAAAACCACAACAACACAAAACCTTAACGAACAGTGTGTAGTAATACAAAGTCCCGTCAGTTTTGAATCGCATAATAATTTTGTGATCCAGTGTAGGACTTGCAGATAATTCAAAACTCTAAAATTGATCTTAGATAAAAGTGGTGGACAGTAACAGTGACAGTGTCAATAACTCTCGACATAATAAAGATAGAGAAATAAAACACCACACCTGTTAGGACATTAATTGCGCACACTTTGAAAAAAAATAACCTCGGGTCATCTCAGGTCAGGTCACCAGACCAGGCCAAGTGACCCCACCACCAAAAATATTTGCAGTTGCGCCAAAGCCAGAGTTTTTTACCGATCAGTTTGAAACTTACAGGATGTCATGAGGGCATAAGTACTTACAGTTCGTTTATCTCTGAATTTTGCTATCGGTGACCTAAGGTCAGGTCAATTTCGTAACCTCTCCATAATAAGTCAATGGGGAAATATACAAATGCTTCCTATTTCAAGGATATGCATGATATTAGTCAAATTACTTCTGGATCATGTTATTATACGATATTCTTGATGATCCAAGTGTAAGTTTTGTTCAGTGACCGCTATTGGGTCATTTGAGGTCATGCGAGGTCACCATCACGTTTTTGTCAATAACTCTCGACATAATAAAGCTAGAGAAATAAAACAGACATCAATGTGTTTGTCTCGTCGAAACACGTCTTCCCATATGGAACATGCCCTACTTGGGTCACCACTTGACCTTGACCTGAGGTCAAATTTTTAAGTTAACGTAATAAAGTCACCATGTATATCATTATAAGCGCCTTGACAAGATAAACACAATGGCGTAAACAGTTTACCGTTATCTTTAAACTGTAAAAAGTTAATAGTGAAAAACTATTTAGCACAAAAACTGCATTTTTTTCTTTTTTGACCTCTGGAGCCTCAAATATTGACCTAAGATCAAATTTGAGGACACCTTAGCGATTGTAAATTTCACTGTCTGGCGTTTTCTTTTTTTCCGTTTTTTTTTTCTAGCTAGGATAGTTTCTGAGATACATGGGAATTTCTGGAGCGATGTCCTAAAACAGGAAAAAACTGGACAATTTGACCTTTGATGACCTCTGGTGACCTCAATTTTGACCTGACCTAAAACAATACTGAATACTTTCGATAGAACATGTATCAAGCTATCAAATGCCGCTTTCTGCTTCTCGCTACGTAGCGTAGTTTTTTAGATCTCAGGGGGGGGGGGGGGGCGGAAATCAACCCCCCTGCAGTTCGTGTTCGGCGCAAACCCCCTGCAGTGCGCGGGTTAACCTGAACAGAGGCGGTTCCAGGGACGTTTTTGGGAGGATTCAGCGGCGACATTTGGCGATAATATGGAAATGCGATCTTCATGGGTTCTTCCTAACTGCATCAAGCATAAAGGTGTTACATCGGTTTACGGTGATTGAAGCAAGTGCAAATTAGTTGATGTTAATGAAATATCATAAAAATTCCATGGCAGAGGCGGTTTCAGGGGCTTGAAAAGGGGAGGTTTCTAGGAAGTATTCAATGCTTGGCGGGAAGGCAATATACCGATGTAAGGGGGAATTTATAGCTATCAAGATGTAACATGACCTTTTTGGGTCTTGACCTCGGGTCAAGGTCACGTGACCCGTGGTCAAATTTTGAAGTTGACCTAACAAGGTCATGATGTATATCATGCGAAGCGCCTTGACGAGACAAACACAATGACGTAAACAGTTTACCGTTATCTTTCAACTGTAAAAAGTTAATAGTGAAACACGATTTAGCACAAAAACGGCATTTTTTTCTTTTTTGACCTCTGGAGCAGTGGCGTATTTAAGGGGGGGGGGGGGGGTGGGCATGGGGGCCATGCCCCCCCCCCCTTGGCGCCGAAGTCACACTCCAGAATATGATGTGTCCATTCGGCACGGACTCCATTTGTGTGTAAATTTCAAGATAACCAGGACAAAGTTTTTTTAACTGATAATTCAAGCGGTTTTATACGTATTATCTATATGGTTCTTGAACAAAATAAGCATTGTCTACCTATACCTCTTTGAATATTACAATGGGACTTTAAATTATAGCAATCCATTAGCAATCCACAAATCATCCATAGATAACCTTCTCATTTGGACATGTGCTATGCCATCAAGCATGCTTTTTCTTTTCTGTCTATTCCTATTTTAAGAGTTTAAGGATAGAATAAAGTAGATATGCGGGCAGGCTGCCGGGCCTGGTGCGGTGCTGCCAGATGTTGGCCGGGCTTTGTGCGGTGCCAACCAAATTTTGTGTGGTGGCGGTGGTGGTGCCGGTCCCTGCATTTGATGATTTTTTTGGCATCACTTTCCGAGCGAACTTGCCCCCCCCCCCGGTGGCGACGCCCCTGGTAAGACAAGACTCAAAACATGAATTGTGCTCCAAAAGCATGTGCCCCCCCTTGGCTGATTTCTAAATACGCCACTGCTCTGGAGCCTCAAATATTGACCTAAGATCAAATTTGAGGACACCTAAGCGATTGTAAATTTCACTGTCTGGCGTTTTCTTTTTTCCGTTTGTTTATAACTAGGATAGTTTCTGAGATATATGGGAATTTCTGGAGCGATGTCCTAAAACAGGAAAAAAACTGGACAATTTGACCTTTGATGACCTCTGGTGACTTCAATTTTGACCTGACCTAAAACAATACTGAATACTTTCGATAGAACTTGTATCAAGTTATCAAACGCCGTTTTCCGCTTGTCGCTACTTAGCGTAGTTTTCGAGATCTCACGGGGGCGGAAATCAACCCCCCTGCAGTTCGTGTTCGGCGCAAACCCCCTGCAGTGCGCGGGTTAAACATGTGTTCGCCCTTTCTATTCATTAGCGACGTGACCACATAGCATCGCGCAGAGCTGGCTAGATCGGATTTCATGATCGCGGCCAGATTATATCTTAACTGTGCTATCCAAAGTAACTGAACAATGAAAGAACCGCCCCATAATTAATAATGTCTTCTTTGCCAATTGGTGCGAACATATAAGATTGGATCGAGATGTCAAAGACGTACCCACATGGTATACATTCGGCCGACGATTGGTGTGCTTGTGATTGTGATTGTAACTGTGCGTGATAGTGATTGTGATGTGATTGTAATGGTCTCATGTCCATTGTACAGCGACTTCAATATAAGTCTGTACCTGACTTCAATATAAGTCTGTACTTACTAGGGCAACGGCAAAGTAAGTACCTATATACCAGCATGTTCAGCCCGCTGGCTGACGTATATATTGATTACCAAAGTGGTGTACTGGCACCGGCGTGGTCAATATCGCCATGGCTATCATATACATTACTCATATGACGATTGACGACCATAGTATAATACTCAATGGGCCAACGCAGGATAGACGACAGTCGCTTAATACGTGGACAGCGCACGATGTAGGATATATATAACCCTGACACGAACGCCGCAAATACCCCCCTCCCCCTGGTGCAGCGGGAATCTGTGCAACATTTAGTTTAATTAGCGGTTTTCGTTTAATTAACCTACAAGATGATTACAAATGCGAAGCAGTGCACATGTTGAGCGATGGCAGGTCAACCCGGCCGGTGAACACATCCCAAGGCCTACCTTCAGATTATGGTCGACAATACGAATACCTACTGAGGTATCTAACAGACGGTATATCTACAAACTTGTCTGATAAACCGGGAAATTATTCCTTTTTTCGTTGATTTAGTTTTTTTAGTTGGCGCTTAACAGGAACGTATTGATTAACGCAAGACAAATGGTAACTCAATCCACATTCCTGAAATAAATAATATCGTCATAGCTTCATTGATTTGCTTCAGGAGTACCTATAGGTTCTCGATATGCATATCGATATTAAGTTTGCCGCTTAACATGTATACAGATGATGGAATCGTTTTACCGACACGATACTGATCGTGTTTTTATTCACCAAGCTGAAAGCCCTAGCCTGTTTTGCTTAGATTACTTTGGATGGTCCATATGCACATAGCCTGCAATAATTTAAGCAGCGTCGCATACTGCAATTTAAATTGCTCGAAAGTGAAGCCGAGCGTTAACCCGCCATTGACTGGGCGTTTAACTGAAGAATTTTCGTAATAGCTCAAAAACGAATAATGTTATCAACGTGAAACTTCGGGTACCTTCTTATAAATCACGCTTACTTCTCCTGTGAAAACATAAAGAAACTTCGTCGATTTTTTTTTCTCGTGACGTCACTACACACGAGTTTTACACCAAAATCAGCAAAACTTTGCCAGGCCGTATAAATGCCATATTTAAAGCAAAATGCAATCGAAAAGCGCCAAAAGATGGCAAATTGCAAGGTCTCAAACTTCCTATCTCGGAATTGTGAAACTTTTGGATTTTGACCCCCAAAAATAAAAATAAAACTTTTTTTGGGGTGGAAAATGCCCACAAAATCGAATTTTTCTAAGATATTCAAAAGCCGGAATATATGGCAGAGAACCACATATGGGAAACTACCATGCCAAATTTCAGACTGATATCACCATTTTTGCCTGATGTATGGCATCTACAGTATGGGTAACTCATGACGTCATATTAAACAAAAATGTTTTGTTGGCCTTGGTTGACCAGATACAGCCAAATAAATTGCACCACTGTATTTTTGAGACAAAACTGGTCTAGAAACATGCCTTTTGTATTTAGATTTATCAATTTAAAAAAATGACCTTCAGTGACTTGACCTGAACTTGACATTAACTTCACACAAATGAAGTCAGGTGCTAAAATGAATATCACTATCGAATTTGACGTGTAAAATAACTCATAAAACATGTGTTGCATGAATTTCGTAGATATTTTAAGCATAGTGACCTTTTGTGACCTGACTTTGACCTTGACCTTGGTCAGCAATCTCACTGTAGGTCATGCGGGATATGTATCATACCTTTGGAAGCACTTTGAGTGATCATGGTCGTAATCGAAGGCTTTGGATGGAAAATATGGCCCATAAGCTCAAATACGTCGATGTTGACCCTTGACCTGACCGTTACCTGACATTTGACCTCACCTTGACATTTTTGAGTATGCTTTAAATTGATCTCATTGAGAGCTTTCGATTGCCGCCTTGCGCATCTCGCTGCAATCATTGGTTCGGAAGATAACCAGGGGGACGTTTAACCCCCCGTCAATGGCGTTCGCCTGAAACCCCTGTCAATTCCGTGTTAAAAGATCACAATGAAACGCTACAACTATCAACCACTATACTCATCCACCATCGGCATCAGTTTCCCATCCTCATCGGCATACTCATTACTCATCCACCATCGGCATCAGTTAAATCACCTGTATAAAAGCTCAGTTCAGGCCGGTTGCAGAAAGCCACGATGCACAACTCTGTACTGTACAGTGCAGAGGGCATATAGGAGAAAGTTAACGAATTTTTGCGCGTGTGGTGGCGTGTGATGGATGCGCATTGCCCGCTGAGGACGGTTACTCCTCGCCGCCCGCGCTGCCCCTGCCTTGAGGACAGCCAGAAGCTGCAGGACCTGCTACGTGAGGGGGCCGAGGCGTACTGTGTGTGGCGGCGGCGCTCCGACATGGCCTCTGATAGGAACGAATATCGGCGACTCCGGAACCGACTGAAGGGGTGCTTCGCCCAATGTAAGCGAGCCTTTCTGTGTGACCGCATGTTGTCGGACCGACGTGGTTTCTGGCGTAACGCACGTCTACTATCCTATGCCGACGATACCTGCAGCTTCTGGTATCGTCGCTGCGGCAACCCAGCGACGATACCTGCAGTCTAATATCCTATGCCGACGATACCTGCAGCTTCTGGACTCTGCGCATTCTGTTGATCTATCTAACCTTCCTAAAAAAAAACGGCAGGAGGAGACTATCCTCACCATCCAATCCTATTTTACATCCAATTCCTTGAAAATGAACCCATCCAAGACTACATTGCTTCTAGTCGGCACAGCCCAAAATCTAAAGAAAACCGCATCCTTCCATCAGAACATATCTGGTCATATACTTAACACCATCCCCGTTCGTGAAGATGCTTGGTGTGACGGTCGACTCAAACCTATCCTGGGAAAAGCACATCTCCAACATTGTCAAAAAGTGCAATTCTATCCTTCTCTTTCTGTATACAATTCGTCATCATCTTACACCCGATGTCCGAAAGCTTCTTATCCAGTGTCACGTCTTTCCGCATATCCTTTACTGCCTCTCAGTCTGGGGCGGGGCTGCTCAGTGTCATCTGCACTGGGTGCAGAAGGTGGTTAACTTCGGGGCCAGAGTTGTCTCGGGAGCCCGCGTGTGTGACCATATCTCGCCGACCGTAGGGACGCTGGGTTGGCGCAGTGTGCGTGACCTTGTCACCCATGGTGACATGATTCAGGGGCGGATCCAGGATTGTTTCAAGGGGGGGGGGGGGGAGGGGGGGCGGCAGGGCATAGTGGCGATTTTTTTTCCCGGGGAACAGGGGCGCATTTTTTCCGGGGAACAGGGGCGCATTTTTTCCGGGAAATTGGGGCGCCGTTTCTTCAAACATGCACAGGGGCGGATCTAGGGATTTCCGAAAGGGGTGGGCGGCTGACCCAGGGGGGCGACATTTTCGCCGTTAAAGGGGGCGTCATGGGCCTACAGGGGCGTTAAAGGTAAATTAATAACATACATTTTCCTACAAAAATTGACAATTCTCTTACGCTTACTCATTTGCAGTTTGTCTTTTAGAAGAAAAAAAAGTATTAAAAAAAAAGATACTGAATGTATTTGTACAGCACTCTCACATAGCACTCCTCTATTAGCTTACCTATATCCACCCTGCCTGCCCATTTGTCGGCCCCACCGACCCTCTTCCCGGTCTGCCAAAATGCCCGCTGTCTCTGGCCGACAAAAATATATTCAGTCCTCTAACCGGACTGTTTCTCCACTTCACTAGCACGATCGACGCAAGAGGCTTCCTGACTCAGGAGTCAGAGGTGTCCCAGTTTTAAAGACACAATCGCAATGATCGCAAGGCCTTCTTCCGGCTTTCGAGGCAGCTCCGCTTCAATAGTTCGGACCTTTATACCCAAGCACATTTAATCGGGGGCGTCGCCAATAGGGGGCCTGGGAACCGGGCCCCGTCAGGATCGCTCCTGCCGGAGTCCCCTCCCCCTCCCAGTTCGCAGGATTTTAAAATTAGCCCCATGGGGCTAGCCCCCAAACCTCTGGCTGTCCCCATTCAAAATTGTATGGTGACGCCGAGGCCCTTCCGCGCCTTCGGCGCGGAGGGGGGGGGGGGGGGGGCGCCCCTCCCCCACCGCCGCCCCCTGTATCCGCTCCTGACAGGATTGGCGTATTTAGGGCGCCGCTGAGGGATCCGCGTACTCCAGAGGCAATCCGCTCGTTGTTTACGACACGTGCCGCTGAATCGCAGCGCACAACTCGGGCGACGTTGGCGGGCATGCTGAAGCCGCCAGCTTTCCGCCTGTCAATCAGTGTTCTCCACGGGCCCACCAACTCCCAGCCCAGCCCGGCCCAGGCCCATGAACACCGAGCCCAGGCCCGGACCAGACCCGGTCAAATTCAGAATATTGAGGCCCAGGCCCGGTCCGTTCAGATTAAGCATATCATTATTTTCACAAAATTTGCAATAATTATCCTAGCATATTTACTTGTATACTATAAATGGGAAACAATGAACCAACTATGCTAACCAAAAAAAGGGAAAAAACACAGCCACAGCAACAGTGTGTTGCTGTGTAAATGAACTGCTGGTTAAAATATTTTAAGCTGACCTGAGCTTGCGCGCATTACTTCAAAATTATCAGCCCAGGCCCGTCCGGAGCCCGGGGATTTCCTTAAAGTTGAGGCCGGGTTGAGGCCCGGCTCAGGCCCGGCCCATGGCCCATAGGGCCAGCCCGGCCCATGACGAACTCTGCTGTCAATGTCCCGCCGGACTTTCTCGTATCGCGCAGCCTCGGACTGGAATCGCCTGTCACCGGGTATCGCGAGCTCTCGGACGCATGGTGAACTTTTGCGCCGGCTCGATGGTGGCATGTAGCCAGCAGCCAGCAGAACTTTTAACTGTGCATGGTACTTGTATTTGAGGGTGTTTTATTTCTTATTTCTTACGAGTACCTGTTGTCTGTTTAGTGTTATAACCTTTGTCATGCTTCGTGTATGTTTTTTCCTATGTGATCTGACTCGAATCAAACATTAAACCACATTGTTGGAACGATTCACAAATAAACTGACTATGAACTGACTATGACAGCTGCAGAAAATGACACACACTAAAGCCCAAGCGAACTTTCGACCGGGACATTTGCTTTCAAAAGGAATGCCGCTGTCCTCCACGCGTGTGCACATTACGGTTCGGCGGCATACACGTTTGTGCCGTGCACAGGGTCGCTGTGGTGACGGGCCCCAAGGGGCGGCCGGGGCGCGCGGCGCTGCTGGCTGCCCGTCGGCAGGGCCCGGGGGTCGATCGGCCGGGTCGCCTGCCGAGAGGCATTCAGCGGCGACGAGGGGACGGAGGCGGCTGGTCCGCAGCTCCTGACCGGCCACAGAGGTGGCCTCAGAGGACAGTGGAGCAGAGTATCCCACCGGGCCGGACCCGGTCTCTCATCCGCAGCCGGCCGCCAGGACCCGGTCTCTCTTCCGCAGCCAGCCGCCAGGACCCAGTCGCTCTGTCAGCGGCAGCCAGCCGCCACAGCAGCGGCAAAATGAGACGATTAGCTCTCATAGCCTCCGCGGGTACGTAATACGTATGGAATTGTACATTTACCATACTATACAATTATACATACATATCATACCTCAGGTTACACAACATTTTACCCGAAGCGAAACAGTGTTGTTTTATGGTACATAATACCCAATACATAGAAATATCCTAGCCATTACAATTAAATCTTGCATATCAAAGGTACAGCGTTATGATCGGTAAGTTTGAGTCACGGAACTCCGTATTACACGTGTGTAATACGTTCGTCAATATACCTACTTATGAAGTGCATGGCAGTTTAAGTGACTGCATGCTTAAACGAAAACCTCTATGATACTTCCCAGATTCATGCAGATCACTTTATTTTCTCACAGCGATGTCGATGATTGTATTATTATATGTTATCTCTTCGTAAATATATGTATACATACTTAGCCGTATACGGCTGAGCACGGGTGGAGTTTCCTATTCAAATAGTGGGGCCACTACCCCACCAACTTTTTGTATTGCCCCACCAGCCCCACCTTGTCAGATTTAGAGGTCATCCGGCATTAAATTGGTCATTTTCACCTCAACCAAACAAAACAACCAAGCAAAATTACATTTTGCCCCACCAACTTTCTTGGAAAAGCTCGACCCATGCGGCTGAGGCACCAGATCGTGAATTAAACAAGCACGAACTATACATACTCGAGGGTAAGGCCCTTAAGGCGAACATTCTGTGGGAAGAGGGACAAATGTATAGTTAAACCGGGGGCAAAAGTAGTTGATATGGGCCCTGTCATTGAGGCAGAACTGGGTAGGAGTAGCCCGGAGACAGTTATAATACAGGTGGGGGTGAACAACATAGGACCTAGACAGAGTGTGAGAATAGTAGCGGAGTACCGGAGCCTGCTGCAGAGGTTGAAGGAGTCCAGGAAACCAGTCATTGTGACTGGCATCCTCCCTCGCTGTGGAGCCAGTGAGGAGTGGTACTCAAGAGCTCTGTCTGTGAACAGCTCAGTTCAGAACTTATGTTCAGCTATGGGGCTTAGTTATGTAGACTTATGGGATCAGTTCTATGAGTGGCATAGGTACTATATGAAGGATGGGCTTCACTTATCGGATGAGGGGGCAAGGGCTTTGGGAGATGCCTACAGAAGTGTCATTCAGGGAAACTAGGTAGGAGGGGGGGTTCAGGGACGCTAGTACTAGGGCATCAAGAAGTAAGCATTGGTAGAAGTTCATGTCAGTATAGGACAGTAGATCATAATTCCCTCAGAATTAGTAGAGTCAGCTCAAAGTATAAGATCACATGTGTGTTGCTGAATGCCCAAAGTATTAGGTCTAAATTTGATGAGTTTGAGTGTTATGTTGCCCTTGAAAAGCCTGATATCATTTGTGTAACCGAGACATGGGTTAGTGAGGGGTATAATAGGGATAGGCTACAGGATTTCGAGTTACAAGGGTATAACATGTTCTCATACTGCAGAGAATCACGGCAGGGAGGCGGAGTGTTTGTATATGTAAATAGCTTGTACTGCACTACTAGAGTTGATGATTCTAGTAAAGTAAAAGAAGTAGAATCAATCTGGCTTGACATTAAAATTGGTACAGGAAACAGAGGAAGGTTGAGGATAGGTGCATTTTACAGACCAGGGAATCTTCCAAGGAACTCCCAAGCTGAAACAGACCAAGATATTTGTGAGGAAATACGTAGGAACTTTCGGGCTCAGTGTCTTATTATGGGAGATTTTAACTTAAGAGGATACGAAAGTATAGCAGAGGAAACAAATGAGTGTAGGTTGTATAGGCAAATCTTTGAAGAGGAGCTTTTCATGCATCAGTTTGTAACAGAGCCAACCAGACATTGCTCCATTCTAGACCTTGTATTCTCAGACAACAGTGATCTAGTTAGTGACATAAGTATTTGTGCAGGTCTAGGAACCAGTGATCACAATATGGTTAAATTCAATATCTCATCAGAAATGAGGCCCAAAGATAACCTTATTATGGTTCCAAACTTCAGCCGGGCTGATTTTGATGGTATTAGAAATGACCTCGCACAGGTAAAATGGAACGTTGAGTTGGCAGGTTTAGATGCATGTGAGGCCTGGAATGTTTTCAAAGCTAGATTAAGCCAAATTCAAAATCGGCATATACCCCTCAGGCACAAACGTAGCAGAACCAAGGGCAATCCAGTTTGGCTTACCCCAGAAGTAAGGAGTGCTATACAAGCTAAAAGAAGTGCATTTGGCATTTTGAAGGGATCTTCACTAGATATAAATCAGAAGGCCTACCAGAATGCAAGAAATTCAGTTAAGAAAAAGGTCAGAGCAGCTAAAAGGGCAAAGGAACTTGATTTAGCTAGACATTGTAATGCAGATAGTAAGAAGTTCTTCAGTTTTTATAAGTTAAGTACAGTTTCCAAAAATATAGGTCCATTTAAGGTAGATGATGTGTTAGTTAGCAAGGACAGTGAAATGGTTGAAGTGCTTAATGATCAGTTTCAATCTGTCTTTACTATCGAGGACCAGAGTAGTATTGCAGCACTTCAGCCTGAGCTAGAGACAGAGGAGACTATAGGAGAGCTAGGTGGCATAAGTAGTGAACTTGTTCTAGAATATCTAAAGAAAGTAAGGCCTAACAAGGCAGAAGGACCTGATGAAATCCATGCTAGACTTTTAAGAGAATCTGAAAGGGAGTTGTCGGTTCCATTAGCCATAATATTTTCTAAATCACTTGCAGATAGTAAAATTCCACTTGATTGGAAAAGAGCAAATGTTGTTCCTATTCATAAAAAGGGAGATAGAAGTAAAGAGGAAAACTATAGACCAGTTAGTCTGACCTCATTAGTCTGCAAGGTGCTTGAATCAATCATCAAAGATAAGATTGTTGAATTCTTGGAGCAAAATGAACTCATCAAAGATACACAGCATGGCTTTAGGAAGGGCCGTTCTTGTTTAACTAATCTTCTGGAGTTTTTGGATGTTGCAACAGATAGCGTTGATCAGGGTAAACAGCTAGATGTAGCTTTTCTTGATTTCAGTAAAGCATTTGACAAAGTCCCCCATACAAGACTGGGGTTGCAACTTAAAATTCATGGGATCAGGGGCAAGATTCTGGATTGGATAGAAACGTGGCTTTCAGGACGCCAGCAAAGGGTTATATTGAATGGGTGCCAATCACAATGGAAGGAGGTTCTCAGTGGGGTTCCACAGGGCTCAGTCCTGGGCCCATTGCTTTTTATAATATTTGTGAATGCAATTGAGAACAGTATAGACAGCAAAGTCTTGAAATTTGCAGACGATCTAAAAGTTGTCAGGATTATTAGAGGAAAACATGATCAGGATGTTTTTCAATCAGATCTGGACAAGCTAGTTGAGTGGTCTGAAGCATGGCAGATGAAATTCAATTTGAGTAAATGTAAGATTATGCACGCTGGACGGGTTAGCAGTAAACATAGGTATGAAATGGGTGGGCAGAAAATGGAGCAGATTGAAAAGGAAAGAGATTTAGGTGTCGTGGTAAACAATAGACTATCAGCGTCAGACCAGGTTGTAGAAGCTAGGAAAAAGGCACTTAGAATGCTAGGGGCCATTAACAGAAATGTTTCCTACAAGAGTGAAAAGGTAATAACAAAACTGTATTGTGCATACGTTAGACCACATTTGGAGTATTGTGTACAAGCCTGGTCTCCAACATATGAGAAAGATTGCTGGTTGTTAGAAAGAGTTCAAAAAAGGGCAACAAAAATGATTAATTGTCTTGGTAGTTTACCTTATGAAGATAGATTAAGGAAATTGGGTATGTTTTCACTTAGATATAGAAGGCTAAGAGGAGATCTAATTGAAGTCTTCAAATTTGTAAATAGTCAGCATTCTGGATATTTAAAGGGTATGTTTGAGTTCAATAGGGAAAATCGAGGTAGAGGTCATCAGCATAAACTCATTATGAAACAAAGTAGGACTAGGCTACGACAGTCATTTTTCAGTAGAAGGGTTGTAGGACATTGGAATATGCTACCAGGGGATGTCGCTGATGCAGTGACACTTGCTTCCTTCAAAATTAGATTAGATAAATACTTTACAGAGAAGGGATTAGTTCATAAATACTCGTGGGATTAGCCTTCTTTTATGCAGGTAGAGTAAGGTGATTTGAAGGGGCGAGACTGGTGGAGGGGGGGGGGGGGGGGGGTGCAACCTCGGATGGGCCCAAGAGGCTCTTTGTTGCACTTTTCTTTTATGTCTTTATGTCTTTTATTACATACCAGTAAATCGCCTTTATGGGCGGGCGGTGGGCGGAATTAAACAAGCACGGACTATAAATACCAGTAAATCGCCTTTATGGGCGGGGACCGAGCGGGCGTTTCGTATAAACTCGAAGTCTATTAAGAAATTAAGTAGTGGTTCGCACGTGCGAACGTGCATAGTAAATTTAATTTATCTATGTGTAAAAATAGGTACTAACAGTGGTTCCTTAGGATGCATGTAAATTTGCTTCTCAATAGGTCCAGTAGTTTCCGATATCTGAAATACGGTGGCAAACGTGCGTGCGTGCATATTGTCGTACAGGGCGTCCCCTGACACGTGTAAAACAGCTCAAGTAGCCATTCCCTAATCTGCATGGAAAATGTAAACTTATAGATCCAGTCCATTAGTTTCGAGTTCGAGATACAATAATAGGGTACCGCACGTGCGCAAGTGCCATGAAAATGCCGATTTTCATGAAGAATATTGCTGGTATGTCAATCGGAAGTGGCAAACCTAAATTCACCTGCATCGGACCAGTAGTTTCTAAGACACATCAGGGATGATGTAAACAGGCACCCTTATTTCCTTCACATTAGGGCGGTTCATTTTTACACGAATGTTAAATTTTCGTGGTGTTACACATTTTCCCCCGTGATTTCAACTACGCTGAGTCCAATGGTATCAACAATTTTGAAATACAAAAATATTTAGAGGTCGCGAAAAATCGCCGAAAATTCCATGTTTTGCTATAAATGCCATAAAATCGCCATCCTGTCTCCGCGATTTTACGAAACAAATTCAAAATTTTCCTTGTGGCATACTGTTTTCCTGTTATTTAGACTATGGTGATTCCAGTGATATCATTTTTTTCTTCTTAAATCGGAAGATATTTAGGGGTTGCAAAAAAAGTTAAACATTTCAGCTTTTTCTTTGATACACAAAAATCGCCCATTTCGTAACCGCGGTTTGACAACACTTATAAAATATTTTCGACATGGCACACTTCTTCCTAATTAATAGGATTGTGCTTATTCCAAATATACCAATATATTTTTTATAAATAAACAAATATGTAGGGGTGGAAAATCACCAAATATTTTACACTTTTCTATAACCATCCCAATATCACTTATTTTGTCCCTGCAATATTACATGCCTGCACTGTTTTCGTTCTTCCGGAAATGTAAATTAGATATATGTAAACGGATACAACATAATCATCATGTATTTCCCTTTTAATCAGTTGCATGGTTATTTTCTCTTGTATAGGTATGTTTAGTTCTTTGGGACTCAATCACTATGCTCGACGCCTAGCCCTTACCGACACAAGTGGCTTCTTAAGAATTTGTCGCAACAAGACAAAGGAAATGGTAACTTATGAGTAAAACATCAGTCGTCGTGACATTGGATGTTTCAACACATAGCCTCTTGACAACACAACAATCCTCCCAAAATGACTTCGAATTGAAGTGATGCACACGTCTCACACACGCTTACAGGCTCGCATTAGGGTTGACTTCTTGACCTCAAGGAATGCTGCACATTGTATCGCAGTATATCAAACTGTTCTATACACTCCAGCATGTATTTCTTCTCCTATCACCGAGATCGCCGGCTGGCGTCTTTCAAGAGTTAAGCCTGTAGTACCAGTACTCACAGGGGCGTAGGATCCTATTCTGTTGAGGGGGATTCAGCCCTCCCCCCCCCCCCCCACCCCAACATGGCTTCAGTCCCCCTCCCAACTTAGACGAGGAAGTGGGTCAAATCCGGGGAGAAATCTGTATTTTTGTGAATTTTGATGGTACTTTAAGCGATTTTCCCAGCGCAGCCCCCAACTTTTCTGGGGAAGCTACACCCCTGAGTACTCTATACACTACCTATGAGGTGGCGGACGAAGAGGTGGCCATAACAGCACTAGCCGAGCTGAACAAGTATCTTTGGTAGCTGCGGACTTATACACTTATACTCTTTGCAGCGATATGCTTACTGAAGGTGGGTTAGTACCATCGCAAGCAGGTCCCCACGGTCATGAAATTGTCTTTTTGGGAGGAAACATTTTGTCAAGAGGCTATGTGTTGAAACATGCAATGCCACGATAACTGATGTTTTACCTTTTTAAATTGTTAAAAATGTATTACTATATTTGGACAAGTTACAATTTCCTTTGTCTTGATGCGACAAACTCTTTAGAAGGCCACTTGTGTCGGTAAGGGTTATGCGTCGTGCATAGTGATGGAGTCCCATTGAACGCTGGACGGGTTAGCAGTAAACATAGGTATGAAATGGGTGGGCAGAAAATGGAGCAGATTGAAAAGGAAAGAGATTTAGGTGTCGTGGTAAACAATAGACTATCAGCGTCAGACCAGGTTGTAGAAGCTAGGAAAAAGGCACTTAGAATGCTAGGGGCCATTAACAGAAATGTTTCCTACAAGAGTGAAAAGGTAATAACAAAACTGTATTGTGCATACGTTAGACCACATTTGGAGTATTGTGTACAAGCCTGGTCTCCAACATATGAGAAAGATTGCTGGTTGTTAGAAAGAGTTAAAAAAAGGGCAACAAAAATGGTGAATTGTCTTGGTAGTTTACCTTATGAAGATAGATTAAAGAAATTGGGTATGTTTTCACTTAGATATAGAAGGCTAAGAGGAGATCTAATTGAAGTCTTCAAATTTGTAAATAGTCAGCATTCTGGATATTTAAAGGGTATGTTTGAGTTCAATAGGGAAAATCGAGGTAGAGGTCATCAGCATAAACTCATTATGAAACAAAGTAGGACTAGGCTACGACAGTCATTTTTCAGTAGAAGGGTTGTAGGACATTGGAATATGCTACCAGGGGATGTCGCTGATGCAGTGACACTTGCTTCCTTCAAAATTAGATTAGATAAATACTTTACAGAGAAGGGATTAGTTCATAAATACTCGTGGGATTAGCCTTCTTTTATGCAGGTAGAGTAAGGTGATTTGAAGGGGCGAGACTGGTGGAGGGAGGGTGGGGGTGGGGGTGGGTGTGGGTGGGGTGGGGTGCAACCTCGGATGGGCCCAAGAGGCTCTTTGTTGCACTTTTCTTTTATGTCTTTTATGTCTTTTATGTCTTTATGAACTAACCATACCTATACAAGAGCAAATAGCGATGCAACTGATTCAATAAAAGGGAAATACATAAAGATTATGTTGTGTCCGTTTAAATATATACAATTTACATTTCCGGAAGAACCAAAGCAGTGCAGGCATGTAATATCGCCGGGACAAAATAAGTGATATTTGGATGGTTATAGAAAAGTGCCAAATATTTGGCGATTTTTGCACCCCTAAATATTTTGTGATTACAAATGTATTACTACATTTAGAATAAGCACAATCCTATTAATTAGGAAGAAGTGTGCCATGTCGAAAATATTGTATTCGTGTCGTGAAACCGCGGTTACAAAATGGGCAATTTTGGGTATTTAAAGAAAAAGATGAAATGTTTAACTTTTTTTGCGACCCCTAAATATCTTCCGATTAAAAAATTTGATATCACTGAAATCACCATAGTCTAAATAACAGTATGCCACAAGACAAATTTTGAATTCGTTTCGTAAAATCGCGGAGACAAGATAGGCGATTTTAGGGCATTTATAGCAAAACATGAAATTTTCGGCGAGTTTTCGCGACCCCAAAATATTTTTATTTATTTCAAAATTGTTGATACCATTGGACTCCGCGTAGTCGAAATAACGGGAAAAGGTGTGCCACCAAGAAAATGTAACATTCGTGTAAAAATGAACCGCCCTTCTGCACATGCTCACGTGCGCTTAAATTTAAAGCAAAATTTACTAAAGAATAGGTACACGACGTATCAATGACTTTTAACGTGCGCCGAATTTGGCCCATTTGGATAAAGCCGTCTTATCATCAGACCTGATTTTCAGGCAGCGTCGGGGGTTTCACAAGCTCAACGTTCGCGTGCGCCATGCTCTACGCTACCACGCATATCAGAATGCAAAATGTCAAAATTTAAATTGATTTTATTGGGCTTCGAAAGGCAGGGACTCAACTGCAATCGCTTGAGCAGCTCCAAAATTATAACCTTCCGAAAAGTGTTCGCACGACCGGGGCGGGGTCAAATGTTAATTTGATTGTTGACGAGAAACCTCACAGGCACTTATGCAGAAACTCGGACTGAATAACTTATTGGTAGGTGATTGCGTAATTAATATGCTTAATTTGACTCACTCCGTTTCCATGCGTGTTGGTCGTTTTAAATGTGAGGGGTGTGTGGACGCCCCCCCCCCTCCCCCTCTCCTGCTGACCGCGCCCGTGACCCGCCTCCCGCTGGGCGCGCCCCTGCCTGCAGCCGGTCACGAGAAGGACCGATTGTCCAGTCTTCGGACAGAGAAGACCAAGCAGCTGATACCGAGAGCTGCGACCGATATGCACGAGGGAAGGGGAACGCTGCCCGTGATTTTAACATTGGTGAGGCCAGTCAAAAGGTGAACCAGTAACGCTTCCAGAGTGAGTCTGATTTCCATTCCGATTCACTTGGGAAACGTAATGTTCGCCTCCTACCGACCCCGCCAGTGTTGAATCGGAGGCCGCGTTCCCCTTCACTCACGTGTATCGGTCACCCCGACCCCTCGGTGGCAGGCATCCGTCGCCGGCAACCCTCCTCTCACGGGACGGCGGGAGGTCAGAGAGCTCTCCCGCCGTCTCGTGACTGGCCGGTAACAAAGGGGCGTCCACCATGACACCATGACGCGCCCACGAGGTGTGTCATGGGTGCAGTCAGGAGAGGGGCGTCCACGTCCAGGAGAGGGGGCGGGCGTGCAGTCAGGAGAGGGGCACCAGTTGTTACCTCGAGAAGTTACCACCAAATGTTTACTTTTTAATAAGCACGTTGTATGACTTGTGTCAGTACGATTGTGGCACGGCGTTTGGCTTTTAGACTTGCAACTCTAATCTCAGATATGTGTGATTGCTTCATCTAATTCAGTGGTTTTAAAATGGGAGGTAATTACCCCTACTTGGGTTAACACGCGCAGTGGAGATACCACTAACACGCAGTGGAGAGAGACTTTAGTGCCCCCCCCCCTAAGATCTCCAAAAGTATGAGAGCTAGAATGATGACACTTACATGGTAGGGAGGTGCTATGATTATCTACATTTGGTAAATTTTTCCTGACCTTCGGTCAATATCTTCAAGATCAAACGAGGTCACGAAGGTCAAATCTGGCCAAATGTCACATTTTTTTTTATTTTGACCTCTCTGACGTCACAGGTCACCAACAATGTGGCCAAAAAAATTCGGGGATGAACATTGACATTGTCTGCCCAATGGCGTTTGCATCATCCCGATCCGACTGTTGGTTCCGAAGATATCGATTTGCCGACCGCGATTCTGGCCGCCATCTTGGACTAAAAATCCATATAATTCGAAAAGTTATCGACCGATTTTGATTTTCTTGTGTCAAACGATCCGCTGCTGGCGTTAATGTCACGTAACACACACCGCCCTGCTCCGCTTCGTTTTCAAAATATTCACGAAAAACATGTGGGGGGGGGGGGGGGGGGCACAAAAGTGCCCCCACCCTCCACCGCGTGTGTTAAAGCCTTCGGACGAGGGTAATGGCGATTGAGCATGTAAGTGAGAAGTTATAGCTCATTTTTTTTTTTCATGATGGCGGACAATGCACATCTACCTATCCCAGTTTCTGTTCCTTTGACGCAGACCACTGGTTCCGTATTATCGCAAAGAGCATCGAAACCAATAAATGCACAATGATGCTCAGCCGCCTTCGCGATAGAGTTAACGCATTGGAGGATAATATGTGTTGCACCTTCCTTGCGGAATGTGGTACAATGCATATAGGTACTTTAACTTTCTGTCGGAGGTGCGGAACAATGGGTCATTCTGGTCGCCAAAAGGTGTAAGTAACTATGCGCTATGGACGCCGAGAGCCGCTGCCTGTGACCGAGAGCAACAGCACAATGTCAACTTGTAAATCTGCCCCTAGATGGCACCAGTAGTAAACGCCTGAAGTTATGCTGTACCGCATAGCTTGAAGCCGAGGAGTGCGGCCTGAGCATTAGGGAAGGGGGGGGGGGGGGTTAAGGAGTCATTCAGGTCGTCAAAAGGGGATAACCATGCCCTCGCTGCTGAGAACCACTGATCTAATTGCCTACTATTCGACTAGCCTCTGTGTAGCACGGCCGGTTTCTCTGTGTCCCGTGGGACGCGGCCGGCCAGAAGAATAAAGATGGAGTAGCGTAACCGATGATATTTGCCGTGATAGTCGAACAGGTGAGAGGCAGCAGTAGACAGGCGAGACGGCGCTGTGGTAGCGCACCACAAAACCGCGAGAGCACAAGTCACAGGAGCAGGCGAGAGCAGTCCGGCGTCCGAGACCCCGGGTCGAACTCTGCTCATCTCACGACCGTACACACCGTTCACAGTTTCCTACACCTAGTTTCTACTCTCTAACTACTACTATTGGCCAGCGGGTCCGTTCGCCTCAGGCTGCTACTCTTCGAATTGGTGGCACAGTTCTGTTGGAGCTCTGTGATTCGTCGTTGGGCGGGGCTAGCACGCGTATAGCTACTGGGCCGTATATGGTAAGGAATGCGGTGCCGGATGGTGAAGCGGTTGCGTCGGTAGTGATCAAAGGAATATGAGTATAAAACGCCTGGTGTCTAAGCTGACGGGGCGCTGGGGTTTAAGCGACAGGACGAAGTTCAATGGAGGCTCATTTGGCGGGCGTGTCGGATGGACGGGCGGCGCAGGGAGCTGGCGTGTCAGGTTGACGTTGCAGACCGAGATGTGTGCAAAAGGAGCTTGCCTGATCGGGTTAGTGTGAGTGACAGGCATTCAGTCAGGTATAATGGGATTAGGACCGGGCACGGACCCAGCGGCTGTAGCAAAAACGATATTATGGAAAACGTCTAATACGAGTTAGGTGCTTTCGGTCCCGAGAAATGATGCTATTTGAAAACATGCTAGTAGAAGTTAGGTGCTTTTTGAAACGGCCACTTTCGAAGTGCTAATACTAATGGTAAAATGCTAAATGCTACATCTGTTTGTCTGTCTGTCCCTTCCGATTTAAAGCAACACTAATGGGTTACCTACTTACAGGCACGTAGGCAAGAGGGGGGGGGGGGGGGGGTGCGGTGGCGGGTGTTGCCGACGACGTCATGCTCCGAACCTATGGGACCGATTTCGGTGGAGTCTTCACCATTCGATCAAGTGTGGTCCAAAACGGTGCCGTTTTGAGTTTTATCCACTTTGGTTTAACCTAAGTGGACCAAATTGGACCAAAACCGTCCAAAATCGTTGCCGACGTCATGCTCCGAACCTATGGGACCGAATTGGACGGGGTCTGCACAATTCGATCCGTTTTGGACCACGCCGGATGGCTGCGTGGTGTTGCTCGTCACCCTGATAAAGTGTATACCAAAAATCGGGTCTCTAGCTGCAATAGTAGCTGAGATATTCGCCCGTTACCCCTCCCCTTGGGGGTAATTCGAAAAGACCCACGCATATTGGCGGAAAATATGGAAATTATAGGTTAAACGCACTTTTTTATTTTTGCGTTGTTAGGCAATATATTGACAAGTATTTTTTAATGTGAAAAATTGAAATCAGAGGTGTACTCGGGGCCACACGAGGTCAACAAAAAAGGTCACGAGGTCACGGTTTCAAGGTCATTGAAGGTCACGCAAAAAAATCCCAGAAATAGAATGTCTGTTTCATTGCAAATTCAGCCATATCATTATTTTGTATATTTATTTAAGTCAAATGCGTTATTTTGGCCTCCAAAAATACCTCTGCAGCGTGATATTGAAAAAATTCCCGAGGGTATAACTAGAACACCTGAGGCCAGATCGAGCTAATATTGACACAGTTGAATCCAGGGCCCATGATAACCCTATAGTCTAAATTTGAACAAAAAGTGAGAGATGAGGGTTACAATTTTGGAGAAAAATTGTCGAAATGTCGTGGAATGCCCCAGCAGTCAAAATCCAGCTATCCACACCCAAAAACCGAAATATTTCGCGCCGCTTCGCGGCATGACACAAGTTTCGCAATTGCTTATACAAATTTTGAAAATGGTAAAAGTGAATTTCATGGAATGTCTGGCAGGGGCTCTCCTTGGCGCTAATTGCTGGCCCCAGGGCCCATCATCCTTCATAAAATATTAACTTTCAAGCGGGCTACATGTATAGCTAGCTAGTCTGCCGAGTTCCGAAAAAGGCGACGCGAACGCAAGGACGCGGACATCGGCACCCGGAAGCTGCTCCAACGGTGCCCAACTTGCTGGACCGAAGAGCTAATAGTGTGGACCAGGCCAGGACCATCTCCCCAAGCCATCTCCCACCAGGCTCCTCCAGATCCACAGTGACCATTTATGCGCGGAAAAGTCGTTCTGCCTCTTGCTGCTTTCAAACCATTTGCACTGTTACTAGTTGTTTGTTACAGTTCGGTACATATGTATACAGTTATTTTTAGCATGTGTACTATTGAGCGCTGACTGCCACCGGTCATTGTGATTTACTATCCGAGGCTAATGTATATGAAACACTACCTTCATTTCAATATTTTTCATCATACCGGGATGTGCAACCAGGAAAAGGGTTACTATTATTATCATATGCACTAATGAGCGCTGACTGCCACCGGTCATTGTGATTTACTATCCGAGGCTAATGTATATGAAAAACTACCTTCATTTCAATATTTTTAATCATACCGAGATGAGCAACCAGAAAAAGGGATTACCTGAGCCTAGGCTCCATCACGGTCTTGTTCCAATATGAAAATGTATTTTCCACGACCTAAAATTAACATTTTCACGACGCTTCGCGGTGTCACATCGGTGGACATCGTCATAACGAAGCTATCGTCATCGTCTTCGGTTCGTCGTAACGGTGCATTTAATGAATAACATGTTTACCTTCTTATCCTCTGCAAGGCCAATATTTCTGGGTTTTATCAGGAAACCTCGTAAAAAGTTCGCGCTGCTTGGCGGCGCTAAATAACAAGTAACGGGTGTGCTATTAATTTCTGGACAAATATCAATCTCCCATAACTCCGTTAGTAAAAAAGCTACCGAGACAAAATTTTGCTTGAAGGACCCATATGTATAGCACGTGTATACCAAATTTCATGCTTATAGCATAATTTTGCATTCATCATGGAAGCCCTAACCAAGACGGCTGTGCGAAATTTGGTGGCGGAATTTGTGCAGAATCACCCAAATTTAAACAAATGCAATGTTGTAGCCCATTTCCGTGACATGGGTGTAGCGAGGTCAACTGTCTATGCCATCATGAGAAACCTTGAGGAAAGAGGAAATGTTGAGCACAAAAGCATCGGGAAAAGACTTCAACCTGTGGTCAAGATGCCCCGTCAAAGAAGGCAGGCCCAAGGCGATATATACCAGGTGGCTTCATCCCGACTGCGCATGTTTCTGCGCAGGTTCATAAGTGACGTCATCAAGCGAATACCGGGGACACCCGTAGCCGGGAGAAACCCGCTGCAGTGCAAAGCGGATATAGGGATGGGAAAAAATAAAATACATTGATGCGGGTGTGGAAATGGAATGAGGTGAGGAAATAAGGTATCATGATAGGGGATGATTGGTAGATAACAAAATGGTGATTTTAAAGTCATGTTAATGCCTAATAAAGCGTTCATTACGGTCCCGGTTAGCATGTCTGTAGTGGACGAGCCGCCCATTTTTAGGCCCAAGATGCGCCGAACAGATTGCAAATTTTATGATTTTGGAGGCAGCATATGGACACAAAATGACGTTCTAACCGGACAGCGGAGGGGGACGGCCCGCAACGACGGATTCAACGTTAGATATGGGAGACTTTTAATCCAAAAAAAATCGCATGCAAAACAAGCGATTTCGACCAAATATGACGTTCACCCCATTCCCTTGAGGAAAATCCTCGCTACATGCCTGAGTTCTACATAAGTAGAGTTACTAATGTGTACCGGAGACAACTGCAGACTCTCAGTCAACCTGTCCCAAGGGAGTCCAGCAGACTCCAGCCAGCCAGCAATTTAAATACGGCCCCGAACGGACAGAATAAACTGGCCAATTTCGGTGTGGGGGACCGGTATGCAGAGGCGCGCGTCCCCCTCACTTGGCTACCCAGTTGAGATACAGTTTATCGGTTCGCAGGTTAGCCGAACCGAAAAGCTTCAGGCGCCTCACAAGTCACATGCGTCTCGCACAGTCCAGCCGAGACTCTGCTGTTTTGTAAATTCCCTTAGGCCGCCGATGGCGGCGTAAGGGAAGTCGCTCGTTAACGCGAGCGACTTGAAACCAAAATGTTCCGAATTCGCATCTGGGTGGCCCGTGGCGGAGTATCAACCATCGCTTCCCTGCTTGCAGCAACACACTAAGCAGAATAGCTGAGGCAACGGCGGAAGACATATTTATAGATATAAGCATAAGCATTCAAGCATTTCAGACATTAAGACATAAGCATTTAAGACATAATAATTACACAAAGTCACGGAGCAAGAAACAGGGTCCGGTGACGCGTGACAATACCGGCGCCGAAGACGGCACCGGACCCGGACGAGGAATCGACCGCCTGGCAACAGTTCTAGAGCGTCCCGAGCTGCAGCGCTTCTGGACAGGGTCATCCGCCGCTGCTCGCCCGCACCTAGCGACGGCTCTCACACCAGGCAGCTGCTGCTCGCCCGCAACCAGCGACGACTCTCACACCAGGCAGCGACGGCTCGCCCGCACCCAGCGACGGCTCTCACACCAGACAGCAGCTGCTCACCCGCACCCAGCGACGGCTCTCACCAGGCAGCGGCTGCTCGCCCGCAACCAGCGACGGCTCTCACACCAGGCAGCGGCTGCTCGCCCGTACCCAGCGACGGCACTCACACCAGGCGGCGACGGTTCTCACTTCTCACACCAGGCAGCGACGGCTCGCCCGCACCTAGCGACGGCTCTCCCGCACCCAGCGACGGCTCTCACACCAGGCAGCGACGGCTCTCACACCAGGCAGCGGCTGCTCGCCCGCACCTAGCGACGGCTCGCCCGCACCCAGCGACGGCTCTCACACCAGGCAGCGGCTGCTCGCCCGCAACCAGCGACGGCTCACACCAGGCAGCGGCTGCTCTCACACCAGGCAGCGGCTGCTAGTCCGCAACCAGCGACGGCTCACACCAGGCAGCGACGGCTCTCACACCAGGCAGCGGCTGCTCGCCCGCACCTAACGACGGCTCTCACACCAGGCGGCGACGGCTCTCACACCAGGCAGCGACGGCTCTCACACCAGGCAGCGACGGCTCGCTCGCACCCAGCGACGGCTCTCACCAGGCGGCGACGGCTCGCCCGCACCTAGCGACGGCTGTTGTTGTTGTTAGTTACCTCCAGCCGGCGGCGCAGCCGCCGAGGTAGCCTCACGTCTCTGGAGGGCCCTGGCAGCGGCCCCCAAGGCCACCACCTTGTCGTCGCTCCGGACGAGTTGGTATGTCGGGTTGATGGTACCGAGGCGCCGGAATCGGAGCGTCATCAGGGCCGGACACCTCATCAGCACATGTGCTGGAGTATCAGCCCCCTCCCGGCAGATTGGGCAGGCCGCCTCCCCTGCAGTCAAGGCTGCTGCACAGGGGACACTGTCGGGAGGGGCTCCGACCGATCCGGTGCAGGTATGCTGTCGAGCCGGACCAGTGGCCAGCCCGCAGCTGGTGGATATCTACCGCCACTGATCGCTCCCCCAGGGACACCGGCGGCGGCAGGCCGGAGCCCATCAGCGTCCGATACGAGCGTCCGATAGCGACGGCTCGCCCGCACCCAGCGACGGCTCTCACACCAGCTAGCGGATGCACGCAGCGAGGGGGGCACAGTGCCGCTACCCATCTAGTTGTGGCTGGTGGCGTGCTGGTGCAGCTGTTTTGCTGCTCGACGATCTGATTGCTGCTTCGTCAAGCTCTGACGCAGCCAGATGACGCGGACGTGCAGCCGAATCCGAGCCAGTCTTCTTGCCACCTGGATGTCCAGCCCCGGGTGCCGACTGCTGATGGCACCCACCAGGCGCTTGATGATGCCTGCCTCACTGGTGAAGGTTAAATCCATGATGGAGCAGAAGTCAGCGTCAAACTGCTCCACCACGTCTGTGGCACGTACAGCCGTCATCAGCTGATGGTAACCAGCCACAAGCTGGGCACGGATGCCAGAAGCGCCTCCTTTGCTTCCGATGAAGGGCAGCCTAGCGACGCATCCACCTGCTTCATTTTTAATGAGACATAGCCGGCAATGAAGGCTAGGCCGTCGCGCTCCAGGCCCAGGTAGGTCGCAGGGGCCGCATCATCATGCGGCTGGCAGTCAGTGGCTCTGGCGTAGGCATGGTCCACCTCAGAGGCATCGGGGCCGTCCGGATCGACAAACTAAAAACATACATTTGGTTTTCATTAGTGTAGGATAGAGTACACCAAGTACATCGTGAGACAAAAAGTACTTAACCAAAATACTGAAGTAAACCACCACAAGCGCCATTACACAATTTATTTATTTTTTCTTTTTAGAGGGGCATATTTTCAACATTTTTTTTCTAAAAAATAGATAAGAAATCAGTCATTTTTTCTCTCGAAATAGAGCCCTTCGAACCTTATTTCCAAAGGGGCACAGTTTCAAATAGATCCTATCTAATCTAGCTCACAAATATAAACCTAAACCTAATCTTCAGCCACTGGGCAGGCAATCGCATGAATACCTAAGCTTGACACTGTATGAGTTATGCTAACAAAGAACAGTTGTAAAAGCTCATCTATGGCAGCCAACAGTAGTCACTCTTACAAACAACATTTAACAAACTAAATTAATTAGGTACATGAATTACTTGCAAACAAAAACAGCGGGGATCTTGCTGGATTTCACTATTCACAATCAAATTTTTTACTGCCTCTCATGCGCCACGCACGAAACAACTCACACAATCAGGCTTGAAATGCTGCAATCCATGGTGACGGTCACCTAAACCGCTGTCTAGTCAGAACATAAGAAATATATATATAGCACAGCAAGTTAATCGATGTGATGTGGTAAAAATGATCAAAATTGAATATTAAGCTGCAGAAAGCTTACATTTCAGCACAAAAAAGGCTATTGAAAGTTGTTCGCATGATGACGTCACTTGTGCAGATGATGCAAACACGTTAGAGGCATTGGGATGACAACGGCCTGGGCAGGCCCTCGTTCACGCCGCCCGTAACCGTGTTGTCGTGTCCCTCCGTCTCATGGCCAGGCGCTTCGGGATATCCCCTAGCTTCGTGAGGAAAATCCCCAAGGAGGAAGGCATTGGATACCGGAAGAGGACCAAGGCCCCAGCAGCCACTCCGGAGCAGCTGAAGAGGCAGAAAACACGAATACGCAGACTGGCGAGGGGCACACTCAAATCTGCAGGTGAATTCGTCGTGGTTATGGACGATGAAAGCTATTTCCCCTACGACGGCTCTGAAATGCCTGGTAACCAAGGTTTCTATGCTGGACCGGGAGATGTGCCAGAAGATGTGGAAAATCGACTCGTCGGCAAGTTCCCGCGGAAACTTCTGGTGTGGGTCGCCATATCTTCGCGTGGGGTCTCCAAGCCCGTCATCTGCCCCAGTTGGGTCAATGTCAATGGGAACGTGTACCGGGAGAAATGCCTTGAGAAGGTGCTCTTCCCATATCTGACACACCATTATTCCCGTGGTAGATATGTGTTCGGGCCAGATCTCGCAGCCGCTCACTACGCCCGTAAAACACTGGATCTCCTCCGGCGTGCACACGTGCCATATGTCCCCCGCGAAGAAAATCCCCCAAAATGCCCCCCAACTGAGGCCCATTGAGGATTTCGGGGGCTGGATGAAGCAGGAGGTGTACAAGGGAAGATGGAAAGCCCGAAGCGATCCAGATCTGAAGAAACTGATCCGCCGCGTGCTTCGCGAAATGGACCCGGAGGTGCCGCGCAAGACGATGGCGCGGGTGGGAGAACGCGTGCGGGCTGCAGACCGTCACGGGGCCAGCAGCGCCCTCCACTAGTGGCTGCAGTTAGTAGGTGAATGTGACTATGTACAGGTCAAGTTTGGTCTGTATATGTTGAAATACACAGAAGTTATGGGAGATTGAACTTTGCCCAGAAATTAAGTGCACACCCGTTACCTACAAGGGGCGTAGCCAGCATTTTTCGGGACAGGTGCATCCGGTCGGGGGGCCCGTCACAGGGGGGGGGGGGGGGGGCAGTCCCCATAAATATCCGAAACGGCATTTGGGCCCATTCCAGGCCTGAGAGGGCCATAGACGTACCCAGAATTTCGCCAAGGCCCTCAGCCAGTTGTACCCTCGGCCAGTTGTATGGGCCCCCGGAGCATCGTGGCCCCTTTCCAAGACTGAGGGCCCGATAACGATTTTAAAGTTGGGGGGGGGGGGGGGCGAAACATTTATTTTTGGAAGGGGTCAATCTCACTTTTAAAATTGGTGCACCCTTTTGTTCTCAAATTTTCCTCATTGGAAAACCGAAACCACGGTTCGAAAGCTCATCAAAAATCACTTTGAAACTATTTCTACATCTTTTGGTTCAGGCCAATATTGAGGTCACCAGAGGTCCGCAGCAGTGGGCTCGAAAGCTCAGATTTTCCAGTTTTAGGACATCGCTCCAGAAACCCCCAAATATTTCGGGAACTATCACAGCTAACAACACACGAAAAAAACAATCGAAAGCTCTTTAAATATTCGATCATCAAGTGTCATCCAATTTTATCTCAAGTTAATAGTTTAGGCTCCAGAGGTCATCACAAAAAGGGCTATTTATAAAGGGCTAAAAAGGGCTATTTTTTGGCAAAACGTTCGCAAATAACTTTTTACCTTATAAAGATACGGTAATTATTTTGACATCATGTTCGTCTCGTCAAAGCGCTTCGAATCACATTCCGTTGGACCAGTTTAGGTCAATTTATAAATTTGACCTCAGTTCAAGGTCAAATGGCGACCCAAGTAGGTCATGTTGCATATTGGGCGACGTATTTCGACGATAGAAACACATTGATGCTGGTTTCACTTCTTTATCTGCATTCTATCGAGAGATATTGATACAAAAAGTGTTGGTGACCTCAGCTGCCCTCAGCTGACCCTGTATGGGTCCCTGAACAAAAATTGAACCTGGATAATCAATAATAGCCTATGATAACATGATCCAGAAGGAATTGGACCGATATCATGCGTATCCTCGGAATAGGAAACATTTTAATATTTCCCCATTGACTTATAATGGGAGGTCACGAAATTGACCCGACCGGCGACCTTAAGTCACCGATATTCAAAATCATAGATATTCGAATTGTAGATACCTATGACCTTATGAAATCCTGTAAGTTTGAAACCGATCGGCCAAAAACTGTGACTGTGGTACGACCGCAAACTTATTTGGAGGTGTGGTCACGTGACCTGACCTGAGATGACCCGTGCTCAAGAATTGCACACAATGTGGGTAATTGATGCCCGAACAGGTGTGCCAAAAACGGCGGCTAAAACCGCGGCGCTGTGCGCCGTGCGCCGTTTTTGAAACGGCAAAAACAGCGCGCCGCCGTTTTTTTCGCTATCCACGAAAAACTTTAGGGGGCGTAAACACCCTCGGCACATTAAAACATAAAAAGCAAAAAATATGAAAAAGTGGGGGTCATTCCACCCTCCGTTTCCTACTATGAACCGTATGCCTTTGCAAATCCGCCTGTCGTCTGATAAAATATTCGTACCTGACGCCTGACTTTTTTGTCCTTGAAAAAGCCCACCAGTGGGGGCTGCACCGACCGCTTCATCACCGTATCACGGTAACCTACGACATTTACGATAACTCTTGCTTGCAATTGCCGCCCCGTCGGCAGAGACGGCAGGACAGCTAGAGGACCGCACGCCAGTTTGACCACATCCGTAACGTTGACGTAGGATAAACTTATAAACAAAATGCAGCAGATGTTTATCGCCGTCATTGACGTCATTGACGACGCGCCAAGCAGACAAATGCTACCAAATGCCAAAGTTACCAAAGTTTTCCATTATATATCATAGATCATAATAGAAAAGGAAAAGGAAGGAAAAGAAAGGTATACGATACTACTATAAAGGCAAAGCTATATAATAATGATACTTATGACATGCTATAAAAAAAAAAAATGAAAGTGACATTAGGAGGCTTTCATATGTTATATAACTTTTTGTGACGAAAATTGAAAGAGCTCATTTTTAGGTAAATTTCTGCTCGCCAAAGTTGGGGGGCGCCGCCCCCCCCCCCGGTCCATATGGGGGGTAGCGCCCTGCTGCCCTCCCCCTGTTCCCGGGCCCATGCTGAAGGCCCTTTTACCCCTACCCCAGCGAAACAAATGTTGTTGTGCTGGGTTGGTTAAATAATTAAATGCGTTGTGAGCGCGGGGGTAAATAGTGAAAATAAAGAAGTGAATCTCAGATCCAACATGTTTTAAGTCATGATTTGAAGGAAGGGAAAGTATCCTGAATGTTGAAACGGTTCTTATCTAGCCTAAAAGAGACCTCTCTGCACGGGTGGAGTTTCCTACTCAAATGGTAGGGCAACTGCCCCACCAACTTTGTGTTTTGCCCCACCAACTCTTGTCAGATTTGGAGGTCATCCGGCATTAAAATGGTCATTTTCAACTTAACGGAGCAAAACAACCAAGCAAAATTACATTTTGTCCCACCAACTTTCTTACAAAAGCTCCACCCTATGGGTCTGTTGGGCCAACCGAGGCCTTGGAAGATCGGTCTTCAAGGGCCTAGCAGGGATCCCCACAGACCGGCCAAGGGCGATCTAAGGCCGACCGAGGACGCCACAGTTTGAACGAGGGTTCCTCACGCTGACCGAGCGTTTTTTTTCCAGGCCGGTTCAGGACCCCTTAGGCCGACTGAAGGACTTTCAGACCGACCGAGAGCACCCTCAGGCCGACCGAGGTCCACTCAGGCCCACCAAAGGCTACCTCAGGTCGATCTAAGTCCCCTAGGGGCGGCTGAGTGCACCACCATCAGGCCAATCGAAGGCCCCTTGAGCCGACCGAAGGGCCCCTCAGCCGGTCAAGGGCCCCTCAAGCCGACCGAGGGCTCCCTCAGGAAGACCGAGGGCCATTTGGACTGTGCAAGGTTCATCTCAGGCCGGCCAAGGTCCATCACAGGCCGGCCAAGGTCCATCTCAGGCCGAATGTGGGCCCTTCAGGCAGACCGAGGGCACCCTCATGCCGACTGAGGGCCCTCTCAAGCCGGCCGAGGGCCATCTCAGGCCGACCAAGCGCCTCCTTAGGCCATCCGAAGGCCATCCTAGAACGACCAATGGCCTCTCAGGCCGACTGAGGAGTTACGGTCACTCAGACCGACAGAAGGCCCCTCAGGGCTCAGGCAGGCCAAGGACAACCTCATGTAAACCAAGGGCACCCTCAAAC